>CAUYPK010026843.1:0-85192 GCA_963574355.1 Loris lydekkerianus
AGTAGGGCTGAGTACATTGGATACTTTTTCTTCCATTCCTGGGATACTTTGCTAAGGAGAATATGTTCCAGCTCTATCCATGTAAACATGAAAGAGGTAAAGTCTCCATCTTTCTTTAAGACTGCATAGTATTCCATGGTATACATGTACCACAATTTGCTAGTCCCTTTCCTCCACATCCACGCCAACATTTTTGCTTTTGGGATTTTGTTATGTGGGCTACTCTTACTGGGGTTAGGTGATATCTCAAAGTAGTTTTGATTTGCATTTCTCTGATGATTAAGGATGATCTTTTTTTCATGTGTTTGTAGACTTTGCGTCTGTCTTCTTTAGAGAAGTTTCTCTTTAAGTCCCTTGCCCACCCTGAAATGGGAAGAGAATACTTTTTAAAAAAATCAAAATTTAGCCTGGCATGGTAGCTCATGCCTATAATCCTAGCACTCTGGGAGGCCAAGTCGGGTGGATTGCCTGAGCTCAGGAGTTCAAGACCAGCCTGAGTAAGAGTGAGACTCTGCCTCTAAAAATTGGTGGGCGCCTTCAGCTACTCGGGAGGCTGAGGCAAGAGAATTGCTTGAGCCCAAAAGTTTAAGGTTGCTGCGTGCTATGATGCCATGGCACTCTACTAAGGGTGACAAAGTGATACTCTGTCTCAAAAAGAAAAGACAGTGTTATTGGTCTTATTTTTTTGAATCAGGGTTAGGGGAATGTGCTCAGACAGGTATGTTCAATAGCCGTGTTCTAAACAGGCAAGAGAGAAAAAGGAAGGTCTGAGAAAGTGTATCATACAGTAGAGGGGGCATTTGGGAAGGTGGGGAAGCAGAGGGTTAAGCGTCAGAGACTATAAATAGAAACAGTGAGCTATTAGCAACGCTAAAGCATTGCTTCACACGCTTCACATTTCAGATATTTTGGTTAATATTTTAAAATACTGCTGACTGCTTTATTAAGGAATTTGTATCTCTGGAGACTAATTAACCTAAAGTAGATCTTATTAAAGCAGATAAATGTAAAAATGGCCCATAGCTAGATCTACCATGTAAATGTGAACATCACGCTATGTAGACTTTCCTCCCCAAGGATGATGGAAATTAACTATGCAAAATGATAGTATTGGGTTATAAATGTCTTATGAAGCAAGAATTTTTATTGAAGTAATTTTGAATTTAAAGAAAATTTGGAAGAATTCTAATACCATATGACTTTAAGATGAGTACGATACTTTAGCGTGAAAACAAGTGATTTGATTTCTTTCAAGCTCCTTTGCCCTTCTGAGCTTTATTTGTTCATTTATTGGTAAGATGATAATGATTCATACAACAGACTTTCTTACCTTCTTAATAACAATTCTGAAAGAATTAATTCACCATTGGCTGGGCACCCGTAGCTCAGTGAGTAGGGGGCTGGCCACATACACCAAAGGTGGAGGGTTTGAGCCTAGCCCGGGCCTGCTAAACAACGACAACTGCAACCAAAAAATAGCCAGGTGTTGTGGCTTGCAACTGTAGTCCCAGCTACTTGGGAAGCTGAGGCAAGGGAATTGCTTAAGCCCCAAAGTTTGAGATTGCTGTGAGCTGTGATGTCATAGCACTCTACTGAGGGCAACATAGTGAGACTCTGTCTAAAAAAAGAAGAATTAATTCACTATTGAAAGAGGAATGCAGTCAGGTGAGGTGGCTCACACCTGTAATCCTAGCACTGGGAGGCTGAGGCCGAAGGATTAGGAGGATCCCTTGAGCTCAGGAGTTTGAAGTTGCAGTGAGCTACAATGATGCCACTGCATTCTACCTGGGGCAACAGAGCAAAACTCTGAAACAAAGAAGAATGCTTTAGCTTCATTAAAAGATGACATGATGTCCAAATATTATATTATATATATGTATATTTATATATAATATTTATATATTATATTTTAAATGTTATTCATATATTCACATATTCATCTCCTTTAGTTTTGTGCTTCTAAAAGAGAACATGCCAAGGCCAGGGGTGGTGGTTCACGCCTTTAATCCTAGCACTCTGGAGGCTCAGGCTTGTGGATTGCTTGAGCTCAGGAGTTCAAGACCAACCTGAGTAAGAGCGAGACTCTGTCTCTACTAAAAATGGAAAAAACTAGCTGGGTGTTGTGGCAGGCACCTGTAGTTCCAGGTAATTAGGAGGCTGAGGTAGGAGGAGAGCTTGAGCCCAAGAGTTTGAGTTTGCTAAGAGCTATGATGCCATGGTACTCTGGGAAAGAGAATGAGACTCTGTCTCAAATAATAAATAAACTGGTTATTTATCTTTGGGATATGTCTATGAGTAACCTTGGAGGACTCAACATTCTTTTCTTATTGAGATATACCCTTTACATGAAGATTCCTAAAAATTTATGTACCAGCTCTTTTTAAATTTTGTCATATTGAATATAGAAGTTTCATTCATTCATTGTATATGAATTCATACCAGTATATTCATTTTGTATTGTATTCCTATAGAATATGGCATATACAATATATGATAAATAAATACAGTAACAAAAAAGTTTTACATTTTTTATTTTTAGTAAGTAAATAGGGGCATGTTTATGTTATCTAAAAATATTTCTGTATTTATTTTTGTAGAACTTTGAGTAAGAAAAGAGTTTACATTTTTTACTTGAAGAAAGGGCCTAGACAGAATAACACAATGGAGGTAAAAGCCTTAGTCTAATCATTTCATCAGGTAGGTATAGCTTAGATTCAAATATTGGGCCTCCTCTGCCTAGGATGTTGTAGGGATTATTGTAGGTGTTGAGGGGTGGTGGTGGAAGTATCCCTAATTCATAATTTTTTTTTTTTTTTTTTTGAGACAGAGCCTCAAGCTGTCTGTTACCCCCTGGGTAGAATGCTGTGGCATCACAGCTCACAGCAACCTCTAACTCCTGAGCTTAAGTGATTCTCTTGCCTCAGCCTCCCAAGTAACTGGGACTGCAGATGCCCACCACAATGCCCGGCTGTTTTTTGGTTGTAGTTGTCATTGTTGTTTGGCAGGCCTGGGCTGGATTGGAACCTGCCAGCTCTGGTGTATGTGGCTGGTGCCTTAGCTGCTTAAACTACAGGCGCCAAGCCCCTAATTCATAATTTAAAATTATGACTTTGTGATTAAAAACTCTAACATACTAATTAAGCATAAAGTTCTATACTATTACCAAATATATTTTCCCTCGACTACAAAGAATGACATTTAAATTTTAAATGACTTTGATGTTAAGTGGTTCAAAAATAAATTCCTTACATGAGGTGCTAGACCTTACCTGACTCTCAGGTCAAGGTGTGATTTTTAACAATTAATTTAACCTTTGACATAAACTAGCAGATTTTCCAAAGTAGATGCATAATACTGCTTATTTTCTTTTAGGTACCATATCTGCAACTTGGTTAAGTGTCTGCTAACTTACACGAAAGGAGAGTATCTGATTAACAATCAGAAGCTGTTTAAGTAATCTAGTCAATCATTTTTTCTACCAACCTAAACTTTATTATAGCTTTATTAGCATTTATATTAAAGAATCAACTCTTGTCAGCATAACTTTTGGAAAAAATAATATACTGTAAGGTTTAAAGAAATGCGAACAGCTATGTACAATTAAGAACTTACCCATTAATTTTTTTTTTTTTGACAGAATTGCTTACTCTAGCCCTCGTTCTTCCATTATGGCCTAACTGAAACATTCACTATGAATTGTTGGCTCATTTGAGACCCATCTGTGGAGACTTCTGCCCAATATCATATTTAGCCAGTGGTTAAGAGCTGCCAAATGTTTTTATTATGGGCCTATTGGTGACATGGGCTCTCTGTCTTGGCTTGTTAACATCCAGCTTTCATTCCGTAACAGTTTGTTCCCTCTATGGGTCTCTATGGGTCTTTATAAAATAGTAGTGGAGAGAAACGTTCTGTTCAGATCTGGCCTCCTACAGTGACTAGACAAAGCCACAGGAGATTATCATCGCTCAGTGCTGAAAAGCACCCTGTATGACAATGAGGTGGTATAAAATGGTGAAGAGCATAAGCTTGGAAGTCATACAAACCAGGATTCAGATCCTGGCTCTACCATGAATTTGCAGTCTGTTTTTAGACAATGTATTCAACCTAAATCTCCTTAATTGTAAAAAAAATTATGGGAATGATAAAAGTATTCAAGGCCTACAACCCCAGTGCTTTGGGCCGAGGTGGGAGGCCGAGGCCGAGGTGGGAGGATCACTTGACCCCAGGAATTCAAGGTTACAGTGAGCTATGGTCATGCTACTATATTCCTGCCTGGGTGACAGAGAGAAACCCGGTCTCAAAAAAGAAAAACAAAATAAATAATAATAGAATTATTATGACGATTAAGTAAAATAATATATGTAATATACTTTATGTATATCTTATAATACAAACAATGGTAAGTAGAGAAGGAAAGAAAATCATTCCTTTCTAAAGCCTTTGAAATTTTTTTAAATCAGAAAATAACAAATTTCTTCCACCAGACTGTTACTAGGTTTCTAATTCTGTGAAGGTGTGAGCTTGGGTAAAAGTTAATGTACAATTAGCTCAAAATCTGTTTCATTGCTAGCTTTTATATTATACTTTGGTATTTATCCAAGCTTGAGGGGTATGGCTTTTTTATGTGAAAGGCCAGACTATAGCATGAAATAGCAAGTAAAAGTAGTCCTCTTGAGTAAGTGTAACATGCACTAGAATAGCAAGAAAAAGTAGTTCACTTCAATAAGCGTAACATGCAATAGAAAAGTATGTATGTGTATATGCTCAGGAAGCAGAATCTTACTAGCACTCCAGAAACCCCCCTTCATTTCTTGTGCTTTCATTACCATATCCTGATGGCTCATGGAAATCTACTTTTGCCTGTTTTTTTTTTTTTGTTTGTTTGTTTGTTTTTTAATATAAACAGACTCCTATCTGTTAGGTCTAGCTTCTGTCACTCAGCATTATGTGTGTGAGATGCGTCCTTACTGTCATGCGGAGTCATATATCCTCCATTCTCATTACCGTATAGTATTCCACTGTCTGAACATAAGCCAATTTATCCATTCTGCTATTAATGACTATTAATGGGTGTTTGGCCTATTTGCAGTTTTTAGCTGTTGGGAGATATTGAAGCTATGAACATTCTATTACCTGTCTTTGGGTGGACATATGTAAGCATTTTTGTTGGAAGGGAATGTCTTGGTCATAGATACACCTATGTTTGATTTTGTTGTCTGGTTTTTAAAGATTATTTTATCCCCAGGGAAAGTACAAAAAAAAAAAAAAGAAAAGAAGTTATTTATTAATTTTACATCAAAAATTGTCATTTTCCCACACCTTTGGGAGGCAAGACACGATTGCAAGAGGTACTTTGCTTAACAAATGTAATCAGTGTAATCTGGTTTATTGTACCCTAGATGAATCCCCAACAATAAAAAAAAATGTCATTTTTTTGTCACTATCAGGCATGTCAAAAATGTATACACATTTTAGGCGATGGACAGACACTGCGTCCTGATTTGGGAGGAGCTGCACATCATTTAGCACAGGTAGTAGTTGCAATGGTGATTAATGAAATTGGACATGTTTTCAGGTTAATGCGCTGTTTAGTTATTTTCTTTAATGACATCATACAAGTTTAGTTCTTTTGTTCCTATTTCTGTTGGGTAGTCTTTATTAGGAATGCTCTGTATAATCTGTTTTTAAGTCTTTTGCCAGAAAAATTCTTGTCATATCTTCTACTTTTGTTTATTAATGTTGTCTTTTGGTGAACAGAAATCCTTAATATAATCAAGTTGTCTTTTTTTTTTTTTCTTTTTGGTCAGAGTTTTTGTGTCTTGAAAGGACACAAATGTTATTCTGTGGTTTTTCCCTAAAAGTTTTATTGCTTTATCTTTCCTATTTAGAATGTCAGTCCACCAGGAACTGGTTTTTGTATATGGCATAATTAATGTTTAAGTTATATATATATATATATATATATATATATATTTTTTTTTTTTTTTTTTTTTTTTTCTTCCCAATTGAATAGTCATAGGACCTGGTGTTGAGATTTTTTTGAAACTCAGCATGAACACTTTGGCAATAGTTGGGTCATTCTTAAAATCCTAACCTCGAAGGAGGCTGGAAGATCACTTCAAGGCCTTTTTCTCTTTCCTGATTCACCATTTAGTCTCAATCAAATAAAGCAGGGTAGGGATTTCTCTTGAGATCCCCATAAGCTGAAGGTCATGTCTGCTAAAGTTAGGTAGTATATGTAGGAACATACAATTACTGTGAGATATACTTGCAAAGTATTTGAGTCACCAGTTATTGGGCCAGGAAACAGTCGGATTGGTTGGAGAAAGCTCTCATAATATCCAGTTTTAGATTTTTTATGAAAGGTTTAAAAAACTTAAAAAGATTCATAACAGGCTCAGTGCCTGTAGCACAGTGGTTATGGCGCCAGCCATATATACTGAAGCTGGGGAGTTTGAACCCAGCCCAGGCCTGCTAAACAACCATGACAACTGCAACAAAAAATAGCCAGGTTTTGTGGTGAGCGCCTGTAGTCCCAGCTACTGGGGAAGCTGAGACAAGAGAATCACTTAAGCCCAAGAGTTTGAGGTTGCTGTGAGCTGTGACGCCAGAGCAATCAACCCAGGGCGAAATAGTGAGACTCTGTCTCAAAAAAAAAAAAAAAAAAAAGATTCATAATAGTAATGCCTTAAATTTATAGACTAACTTATAAAGTACTTTCATTTAACTAATTTTGATACTTGTGCTAACTAACATTGTAAGCATTTTTAAGACAGGTATTAACCAAGGAAAAAACTACTCAGATCAGTTAATTAGCTTTATAAATTAATTTGGTAAAACTGGTAACCCTGTAGTCTTATTGCCATGGTCCAACCATCTTTACCAGATGGTTCTAGGTAGACCGACACAGAGAAACAGAAAGCCCCCAAATCTGACTTATTCTATGGAAGGAATATAAAGCTTCAGTGTTTAATCAAAACAAAATATTTTAGGTCTGACAACTGAGCTCGAGTTTGGAGGGGTTTTGGCTCACAGAGCTTGATAATCTTATATTTATTCTCCTATTGTCTTCCTCTGATGAGCATCAGTTGGATTAGCTCTTATGATGCTTTATCCCTTTGTCTAGGACCTTACAAGTTAACTTTTCTATTTTATGTCTGGTAGTTAAGAGACAAAGGACTTAAATAAAATTACATTGGACAAAAACTGGTAAGAATTTAATAGAATTTGAACTCTTGGCCACCTTAACCTCTTGGGGGGTACAGGACTGTGTTTATACTTTTTGGTTAGCTAACAGTGAATTATATGCAATAGACATCTATATCTTCATGAACAAATAGTTGTGTCAAGTAGCAGACAAGTGAAGGTCAACGTTGTTTCTAGTAATGATAGATCTTTCCTCTACCTAAATGACCTATTTATTGAATAGGCTTGAACTTAAATCTTTCAGGGCCACTACACGTATAAGATAAAGGTTCTTGGGCATCTGACAGTGGTACGTGGTTCTTGCTGTGGTGATTCTGGAAGTACTGGACTAAAACAGCTACTTTGAGCTTCTTTTCTGTTCTTTCTCTGTTCTTCAGATAAACTATACTTAGGTTTTCAAAGCCCTCTATTTAGTAAAATGAATGCAGAAAGATGTGATCCAAATCTGTAACTTCAACTGTGTACTGTATTTTCTGACAATGTTCTTTTTCTGACTCTGCAAAGTTTTTTTTAATGGTAGAGTTAATATTTCCTGTGTTTTTCACTTCTTTAGTTAATCAGGTGTGTAGCAATGTGTTTATTTCTTTGCTTTATTATTTGAATAAGTTATAAGATAATAAGGATAAGAGAAACATCTTAGCCTGGAGTAGCTCACAGCAACCTCTGACTCTTGGGCTGAGGTGACCCTTTTGCCTCAGCTTCCCCAGTAGTTGGGACTGCAGGTGCCCACCAAAACACCCAGCTATTTTTTTTTTTTTATTGTTAAATCATAGCTGTGTACATTAGTGCAATCACCTGTACCCATTCTAAGATGCACCATAGATGTGGCCCTACCCATTACCCTCCCTCCAACAAAACCTCCCCCCTCCCTTCCCCTTCCTTGGCCCTTTCCCCATAGTCTTGTGCTATACCCAGCTATTTTTTGTTGCAGTTTGGCCGGGGGCCAGGTTTGAACCTGTCACCCTCAGTATATGGGGCCGATGCCCTGCCCACTGAGCCATAGATGCCACCCCATATATTTATATATATTTTTTGAGACAGAGTCTCACTATGTTGCCCTTGGTAGAGTGCTGTGGTGTTACAGCTCTCCAACTCTTGGGCTTAAGCGATTCTCTTGCCTCAGCCTCCCAAGTAGCTGGGACTGTGGGCACCTGCCCCACAATGCCTGGCTAGTTTTTGGTTGCAGTTGTCGTTGTTTAGCAGGCCCAGGCCAGGCTTCAACCTGCTACCCTCGGTGCATGTGGCTGGTGCCCTACTCACTGAGCTATGAGCGCTGAGCCTAGAATCATATTTTAAATGGTGGAATTAATTTTAGTTTTTCTGATCCTCTCTGGTCATTTTGTAGAGGAAACAAGGCTCACACAGCTAGTCAGTAGCAGAGCAAGGACTTGAATCCTGGGCTTTGGCCCTAATTCCAGTGTCCCCACCTTTTAAATATATTGAAACATAATTTTAAAAGATTCTTCCCACGTTTAAAGATTCAGAATTTCTTAATTGTGTTTTAATGGGTTTGAGATCAGTTCTAATCTCATTTTACTTTGGTGACTATTATATGTAGGGTCTTGCAAAATAAAAGTATATTGCTATTTCTAGCAGAATACTAAATGAGAAAGAGCCTCTGACTTTCAAAGTATTGAGATAAATTAGATAAAAAAGAGTTTAAGGCTGGGCGCAGAGGCTAATATCTATAATCCTAACACTCTGGGAGGCCAAGGCGGACAAATTTCTTGAGCTCAGGAGTTCGAGACCAGCCTGAACAAGAGCAAAACCCCATCTTTACTAAATATAGGAAAAAATAGCCCGGCGTGGTGGCGGGCACCTGTAGTCCCAGCTACTCAGGAGGCTGAGGCAGGAGGATCACCTGAACCCAGGAGTTTGAGGTTGCTGTGAGCTGGGCTGATACTACGGCTCTCTGGCCTAGACAACAGAGTGAGACTGGCTCAAAAAAAAAAAAAGAATTTTAAGACATGCACAGCATGTTCTTTTTAATATTATTTAGAAGTTTGTATTGTTCAGAAGATAGGTTGAAAGATTATTGAAGGGGGAGTCTTCAAGGCCTGCATTTTGTCCTATCACTGAGTAGGTGTGCAAGTTTGGGCAAATGTCTTACTTTCTCTGGATTTTAGTTGCTTCCCTATAACACAAAGGAATAGCACTAGGATTATTATTGCTGGATGTGAGAAGTTAGGCAGAGGAAGTTCGTTGTCAGAGTCTTTGGACATGAAATGGTCTGTGCCTGATATTCTTCATCTTGACACTGCTAAGTAACCACAGACCAGCCAGCCAGCAATCAATCTCCAACGGTACAACAGCCACCGTTGTCCATGTATAGCAGTCTGGAGAAGGGCCAGATTTTATTTTTGCCAGAAACACTCTTGGCAAATCTGTATCCCTAGAGATGTCTGTTTAATTTTGTGGTGCAGAGCACGGTTCTGTAGAAAAGAAGAGGAATGCTGAGCTGTTTGATTCTGAATTCTGTCTGAGAAGGCTCATTGTCAATTATTTCCATACTATCTATGTTTCAAGATGTTTTGAGAGTGGAGATGAGCCAAAATGAAATGAATAGGAAGGTGAAAAACCTTCCACAGTATATGCAGACTTGGGAAATAAATTTGATTATGTGAATATGTGTATGTTTATACAAATGGCAAACTTCTGAGATATATATACACGTATATATATATCTATATATATGTATATAGTATATATATACGTACATATATCTATATAGACGTATATAGTATATATATACTATTAAATATCTTTTATAAAATATACATATTAAATATCTTGCCAGGTTTGTCATTTTCGACTTTTTCATACATAGTTTTTTAATTTTAAACTAGTCTCCCAGTTTTAAACTGTGAAAAAAAACCTCGAAATAAAAATATGAAAAATTAGCATATTCTACTAGATATTTCAAAGCTATTATCTTGCCAAAAGAAATAAAGATAAAAGTGTTTGAACTTGAATAAATTCTCCACTGTTTTTATTCATTTATAGGGTAAAGATCTCAATTAACATCTGGACTTAAGCTTCATTTGTTTAAGAAGTTTACTTTGCGACCAAAAGTTATATGCTGGTTATTAAATACATGAATTTTGTAAACTACAGGAATGAATCTACTTGAGGTGGCATTTAGTTAAAATGCCATCGTATGTCACCCCCGATCTTCATTCTTCATTATCCTAACTTCTTTCAGTCTTTCAAATACCTTTAATATCCTTTTATTCTAACTTCCATATCCACTCGACAAATTCTAAGAATTTTACTTTCATAATATCTCTCAATTTCCCCCATTGTGTTTATGCCAGTTGGCCTCTCCTATTCCCCACAAGGCCTAGACTTCCTCACTGGTTTTTGTGCCCTTAGTATTCTCTTTCTGAATGTCCAGATTAATATTCTTTAAACATCAGTTTTGCCAGACTACATACATCTGTTTAGAAATCTGCTTAAAACTTTTTCATTCACATTTCAGTACTGTCAAGTATTTAAGTTCTTCTATACGTGCTCCTTTCTTTTCCATTCAACTGAATTGATTCAGCAAATATTGTTATGAGCATCTACGAGACATGGGGCAAAGATAAAAATAAATACAATCTAGCTTCTTGCACATATATAATATTGAGTGTTAGCATATCCAGGATTTTTTTCCTTTAGAAACTTGTTCTATCATACTTCATTCCATTCCATTCCATTCCATGTACTGTTCTTAATAAGGTTATCAGTGATTTCCTTATTGCCAGATTCATCAGGCAATTTTCAATACTAATTGTACTTTGCTTTGTAATTTGTAGTTTGTTATAGCATTGTATATTACTGACCATGCCTGCCTCCTTGACGCTTTTTCCTTCCTTAGTTATTACGTATAGAAACTATTCACAAGGCCAGGTGTGGTGGCTCACACCTGTAATCCTAGCACTATGGGAAGCCAAGGAAAGAGGATCACTTAAGCTCAAGAGTTTGAGACCAGCCTGAGCAAGAGTGAGACCCTGTCTCTACTGAAAATAGAAAAACAAGCCAGGCATTGTGGTGGGTACCTGTAGTCCCAGATATGCAGCAGGCAGAGGCGAGAGGATCATTTGAGCCCAAGAGTTTGAGGTGCTGTGAGCTATGCTGATGCCACAGCACTCTAGCCTGGGCAACACAGTGAGAATCTGTCTCAAAAAGAAAAAGAAACTATTCACATTTCTACCTCTTTTTGGAACCTTTTTTTTTTTAGAGACAGAGTCTCAGTTTATCGCCCTCGGTAGAGTGCTGTGGCATCACAGCTCACAGCAACCTCAAATTCCTGGGCTTAAGCAATTCTCTTGCTTCAGCCTCCCAGTAGCTGGGACCACAGGCGCCCGCCACAATGCCCAGCTATGTTTTGTTGCAATGTGGCTGGGGCCAGGTTTGAACCCTACCCACTGAGCCATAGGCACCGCCCCTCTTTTGGGGATTTTTAAGGAACAAACTTTCAATTTTGTTGATCTTTATTTTAGATTCTTTTCTATCTTTTTAATTATTCCTTTCCTTTTACTTCTCAGGTTTTTTAGGCTTTATTTTTGTTTTTCTGTTTTTTTTCTACTTCTTAACATGTTTATTTACCCTTTTAATATGTTTTTTAAATAGACTTTATTTTTTTAGAGGCATTTAAAATTTACAGCAACATTGAGGCAACAGTATGGAGTTGCCGTACCCTCTACTCCACATATACAGCCTCCCCTACTGTCAACATCCCCGGCCAGAGTGGTACATTTGTTACAGCTGATGAACCTTCACTGACACATTGTTATCACCCAAAGTCCTATTTTACATTAGGGTTCATTCTTGGTGTTGTATATTCTTTGGGTTTTGACAAATCTATTATCTAATGATACACACCCATCATTACACTATGGTGCATAACAGTTTCGCTGCCCTAAAAATACTCTGTTCCACCTATTCATCCCTCCCTCCTCCTAACCCCTTGGCAACCACTGATCTCTTTACTCCATAGTTTTTCCTTTATCAGAAATGTTGGCTCGGTGCCTGTAGCATAGTGGTTATGGTGCCAGCCACGTACACCAAGGGTGGCGGGTTCGAACCCTGCCCAGGCCTGCTAAACAACAATGATAACTGCAACAAAAAATAGCCGGGTGTTGTGGTGAGCTCCTGTAGTCCCAGCTACTTGGGAGGCTGAGGCAGGAGAATCACTTAAGCCCAAGAGTTTGAGGTTGCTGTGACCTGTAACGCCACAGCACTCTACCCAGGGTGACACAGTGAGACTCTGTCTCAAAAAAAAAAAAAAAAAGTTATATAGCTGGAATTCAACAGTCATGTAGCCTTTACATACTATTGGCTTCTTTAACTTAGTATAGTACAACCTCTGTAAGTTGACCATCTAAGGGACTGTAACAAACTGGTCAACATACAGAAGTGGTTGACATAAAGAATTAGGCCTATTGTACTGATACATACATGTGGTGCATGTCTGGTGCATGAAAATTAGGTCAACTTGAGATGGTCAGTGTGGGGAGATGGTCAACAATGGAGGTTCTAGTGTAATACGCATTTGAGATTCCTCCATGTCTTTTCGTGGCTTGATGTATTGCTCATTTCTTTGTTTTTTAATATAATTTTTATTTCAAAATATTGGGGAGTACAAATGTTCTTGTTACATGGATGAATTGTGTAATGGTGAAGTCAGGGCTTTTAGTGTGCCTGTCACTGGAATAGTGTACATCATATCTGCTAAGGTTTACCCCTCCCTCCCTCCTGTCCTCCTGACTTCTTAGTTTCTGATGCCCTTTACACCCTTTATGACCACACGTCTCCATCATTTAGCTCCCACTCATTAGTGAGATCATGTGTTTGTTTTTTCATTCCTGAGATTCTTCTCTTAGGGTAATAGTCTCCAGTTCCCTTCAGGTGGTTGCAGATGACATTATTTCATTCCTTTCTGTGGCTGAGCAGTACTCCATGGCATATACATACACTGCGTTTTCTTTACCCTGTCATCAGTTGATGGGCACTTAGGTTGATTCCTTATCTTTGCATTTGTGAATTGTGCTGCAGTAAACATTTGGGTACAGTTGTCTTTTCCTTTGGAGAGATACTCAGTAGTGGGATTGCTGGATTGAATGGTAGGTCTACTTTACTTCTTTGCAGAATCTCCATACTGTTTTCCATAGAAAACTGTTTCCATAGAAACATTGTGCATTGTACTAATGCACAGTCCCACCAACAGAGTATAAGCATTGTTTATTGATTTTTTTAAGTAATGGCTATTCTGATAGGTGTACAGTGGTATCTCATTGTGGTTTTAATTTGCATCTCCCTGATGATTAGTAGTGTTGAATCTTTTTTTGTATGTAGACCATTCATATGTTTTCTTTTGAAAAAGCTGTTTGTGTCTTTTGCTTCTTAATGGAGTTAATTTGTTTTTTTCTTGCTGATTTGTTTGAGTTCTTCATGGATTCTTGATATTAGTCCTTAGTTGAAAGTACAGTTTGGAGGTATTTTCTCCTATTCTGTTGTCTGTTTACTCAGTTGATTATTTCTCTTGCTTTTTAATTTAGTTAAGTCCCATTTATTTATTTTTATTGTTGCTATATTTGCCTTTGGGGGTTTAGTCATAAATACTTTGCCTAGGCCATTGTCTAGAAGAATTTTTCCTATAATTCCCTCCAGAATTTTTATGCTTTCAGATCTTACATTTAGGTTTTAATTCATCTTAAATTAATTTTTGCATATGGTGAGAGATAGGGATACTTTTCTGTTCTTTTAGATGTGGCTATCCAATTTCCCCCACATCATTTATTGAAGAGGACATCCTTTTCCTGAATTTCTTTTTGTTGCTGAATAATCTGTTGCCTGGAGGTACCACAGTTTATTTATCCATTCACTTACTGAAGGATATCTCAGTTTCTTCTAGGTTTTGACATGAGAACTCTCTTTACTTTCTGCTCAATTTTTCTGTATACTAAAATTCCTCAAAAAGACAAATCTATGAAGTTTAAAAAAATAAGAAAAAAGAGTTGGTGGTACCCATAGTTCAGTGGGTAGGTTGCTGGCCACATAAACCAAGGCTGGTGGGTTCAAACCCGGCCCAGGGCTGCTAAACAACAATGACAACTACAACAAAAAAAATGGGTGTTGTGGCAGATGCCTATAGTCCCAGCTACTTGGGAGGGTGAGGCAAGAGAATCACTTAAGCCCAAGATTTTGAGGTTGCTGTGAGCTGTGATGCTGCAGCACTCTACCCAGGGCAATAGCTTGAGACTCTGTCTCAAAAAAAAAAAAAAAAAAAAAAAAGTGAAAGAAAGAAAGAAAAAAGGGGGTGGTGTCTGTAGCTCCAGTGGGTAGGGCACTGGCCACATGCACCGAGGCTGGTGGGTTTGAACCTGGCCTGGGCCAGCTAAAACAACAATGACAACTGCAATGAAAAGAATTGCTGGGTGTGGTGGCAGGCGCCTATAGTCCCAGCTACTTGGAAGGCTGAGGCAAGAGAATCGCTTAAGCCCAAGAGTTTGAGGTTGCTGTGAGCTGTGATACTATAGCACTCTACTGAGGGCTACACAGTGAGACTGTGTCTCAAGAAAAAAAAAGTATATCTCTCAGTCTGTTTATTCAGCAAAACATTTATTAAATACCTATTCCATGCCAAGCTAAGAGTGAAGTTCTAGAAGTAATAAATTATGTAAGACCTGTTTTTTTCTAGGAATATATAATCTTGTGGGGAAAGTAAATCAATAATTGGAATGATTATTTGCTGTTAGAAATATGTATAGAGAGTTATAGGACCCCAGCAAGGGACCGTCTTAGTCTGGGATGGAAAGGAATAACAGAAAAGGCTTCTCTGAGGCCATGCTTCATTTGACTTTCAGAGCCAGTAGCAGTTAACTTTGTGTGAGGGGATGGATACCTTGAGAAGATATGCTAAACAGAGAAAACGGTATCTGAAAAGGCTTAGAAGGAAGAAATAGTGTGATATGAACTGAGAATTATGAAAAGCTCTTTGCTTAGCACAAGGAAAGATCGCATTTGAAGGTACGTAGGTCTAGAAGCTAAGAGAGTAAATAATGTCATGAAGGGCCCTGTGCTATAAATAAATTAGAGTTTGTACTATCTCCTGAAGGCTAAGGAAAGTTACTGAAGGTGGATTTATTGATATAGGAAGATCCCTCTTGCTTTCATCTTCAAATACATAGAAACGCTGGATAAAACAGAAGCTCCCTTTCCCAGTTTTTTTATTTTTTATTGCTACATAACTAGCTTGAAAGCAAGAAAAGGAAATCTCCAGATCCTAGAAATCAGTAGGAAACTTAAACCCAGATATTTAAGGGAACTAAAGCCAAATAGACAATGGAGATTGGGAGCTGTAGCTTTAAGGCCTACTTGAGGATGAGAAGAAACAATCTCAGGGTTGTGAAAGTTAGAGAGTTAAAACTGGTCTTTGTCTTTAAAGTCCGAGCTAAAGGAAAGTCTGATGCAGCAAAAAAGGGAGTCGTCAAGGCTGAAAAAAGCAAGAAAAAGAAGGAAGAGGAGGAAGATGAGGAGGATGAAGAGGATGAAGAGGAGGAGGAAGATGAAGAAGATGAAGATGATGAAGAAGATGATGAATAAGTTGGTTCTAGTGCAGTTTTTTTTCTTGTCTATAAAGCATTTAACCCCCCTGTACACAACTCACTCCTTTTAAAGAAAAAAAATGAAATATAAGGCTGGGTAAGATTTGTTTTTAAACTGTACAGTGTCTTTTTTTGTATAGTTAACACACCACTAAATGAGTCTTTAGATAGCCCTGTCCTGGTGGTATTTTCAATAGCCACTAACCTTGCCTGGTACAGTATGGGGGTTGTAAATTGGCATGGAAATTTAAAGCAGGTTCTTGTTGGTGCACAGCACAAATTAGTTATATATGGGATGGTAGTTTTTTCATCTTCAGTTGTCTCTGATGCAGCTTATACGAAATAATTGTTCTGTTAACTGAATACCACTCTGTAATCGCAAAAAAACAAACAAAAAATTTGCAGCTGTTTTGTTGACATTCTGAATGCTTCTAAGTAAATACAATTTTTTTTATTAAAAAAAAAAAAAACAACAAATGCCAGAGGAAGAAGCCCAAGGGAAGTACATTGAACCCGCCCTCAGCACTTGTGCATGTGACAGGCGGCTGCTACCTGTGCCTGGTTATAGGCTCCAAAACAGGACCCCAGGTGGCTGAGGCAGTGTCTGAAGCCAGCTTGTGCAGCCTACTGAGGAAACAATTGTTAAATTTTCAGAAGTTTTGCAAGCCCATTGTTAAACACAGCCATTATTAAAATTTTATATATACTTATAATAAGTAAATTATATTAAAAGTCTCTAACTTGGCTTGGCGCCTATAGCTCAAGCGGCTAAAGCGCCAGCCACATAGAACAGAGCTGACTGGTTCGAATCCAGCATGGGCCTGCCAAAAAATGACAACTACAACCAAAAAATAGCTGGGTGTTGTGGCGGGCACCTGTAGTCCCAGCTACTTGGGAGGCTGAGGCAGGAGAATCGCTTAAGCCCAGGATTTGGAAGTTGCTGTGAGCTGTGACACTATAGCACTCTACCCAGCGCAACAGCTTGAGGCTCTGTCTCAAAAAAAAAAAAAAGAATGATTACTCAATGTTCTAGTCATGGTTAGAGACCTTTATAGATGCCTTTTGGAAAGGTGGGGGGAGAATGTGGAAAGTATAGGTAAGTGGTTGCTAGGGTGATATATAGATGGATGAAAACAGATTGATTTTAGATTAACCATTTATTGTGCTTCAAATGACCTTGAGGCCAGGTCTATTAGCATGTAATAAGGAAGTCAGCAGCCCCTTTTTATTCGCAATCAGGTTACTCAGGTTTTATGTACACAGAGGAAAGGCCTCTTCCAATGCTTTCTGATCATGAATGGTCTTTAATTCAAAATATTCTTTATACCAAGGAATTATATTTTGGGGTAAAATTTCCTTAGCTCCTTCAATTTGTGCTGCAGAAGTCAGCAAATGCTACAACTCAGCACACACACAAATACACACACTGCCTCCATCATAGCAGGCTGTTAAACATTTACCAGCATTTTGCTGGCCTGATTCCAGGAAGTTTATTTTTAGCCATTTCTTACGAGTTCCAGTACCAGTACTACCGATCTGCCTCAAATAAACAGGCCCTGAGTCCCCTCCAGCTTTTTGGCTTTTCCACTCTAATATCCACATGAGCAGTCTCATATGGCTACATCTCATTGGCCCTATGCCTCACTAGAGGTGACAATGATTACTGGCCATTAGTGACCATCACTGACTTGTCCAGCCCTCTCTCAGCCATATATTCATGTCACCTGCAGGTCATCACTGTGAGGTCAGTACTAAACTAGAATCTACCCATGTTCCACATGATAACGTGGGCCATAGAGGAGCTAGGCAGCCAGTCCTCACTTACCCACTGTCTCTACTGATTAAGAATAATCAGGAATGTGTGGATGTGGTTCAGCTGTCACTCCTTCCTGCTACAAACCCTGCCTTTACCTTTCAGTCACAACAGGGCACTATGACGTGAAATTTTATTGTTCTTAGTCACACACAATAAAACTATAGACTCACAAAATATGGTCTATCCCAGGTCTTCAGAGATGTTACAGAATAAACTGTTCTATATTTCAGTTGATGTTCACTTCTAAATCAGTCAATTATTGATTGGGAAATAAATATTGATCTGACTATGAAACTAACTCAATTCAAGACCTGGCACCTCCCATGAGAGCTAAAGCTCAGAGTTTAAACTAGTTTTCTCAAGTTACATTTATAAGAAGTGAAGGCAGGAGATTAACCTGACTCCTCTGATCCCAGAGCCCCTGCTGCTGGGAGAGGCATATGATAGACTATTAGACTGCTGTTAAAACATCTATACCTAGGGCAGCGCCTGTGTCTCAAAGGAGTAGGGCGCTGTCCCCATAAGCCAGAGGTGGTGGGTTCAAACCCAGCCCCAGCCAAAAACTGAAAAAACAAAACAAAACAAAACAAACATAAAAACCCAAACATCTGTACCTGGCCAGGCATAGTGGTTCACACCTGTCATCCCAGCACTCTGGGAGGCTGAGGGGGGAGGATCCCTTGAGCTCAGGAGTTCAAGATCAGCCCGAGCAAGAGCAAGACCCCATCTCTACTAAAAATAGAAAAACTAGTCAGGTGTTGTGATGGGCACCTGTACTCCTAGCTACTCAGGAAGCTGAGTCAAGAGGATTGCTCCAACCCAGGAGTTTGAGGTTGCTGTGAGTTAAGATGCAACAGCACTCTACCCAGGGCAACAAAGTGAGACTCTGTCTTAAAAAATTACAGAAAAGACCAGGCATGGTGGTTCATGTCTGTAATCCTAGCCCTTTGGGAGGCCGAGGCAGGTGGATTAGCTCACAGGTTTTAGACCAGCCTGAGCCAGAGGGAGAGCTTGTCTCTTTAAAAAAAAAAAAAAAAAAAAGCAGAGCATTGTGGTGGGCACCTGTAGTCCCAGCTACTTGGGAGGCCAAGGCAAGAGAATCACTTAAACTCAAGAGTTTGAGGTTGCTGTGAGCCCAACGCACTCTACTGACAGACAAAGTGAAAGTCTGTCTCAAAAACAAACAAACAATAAATAAATAGAAAGTCTATTAAAGGCAGGGACTTTCAAAGTATGTTACAAAAAAAGAAAACTCAGCTACACTCAAATACACATGACACATGTGACAGAAAAAGTGAAAGTAAAAGCCATAAAAAATATATCAGGCAAATACCAACCAAACTAAAGCTGGTGTAGCAACATGTAACAGCACAAAAGAAAACTTAAGGCAAAAAGCAATATTGACTATTAAGTGGATCATTTTTGCATGACAAAAGGAATAATTCAGTGGGATAATATAGGCAGGAACCTAATAGAACACATCTTGTTTATTTTTTTATTTTTTTGAGATAGCGCTGTTGCCCTGGGTAGAGTGCCCTGGCGACTGCTCTGTCTCACAGCTCACAGCAACCTCCAACTCCTGGGCTCAAGCGGATTCTCCTGCCTCTGCCTCCCAAGTAGCTGGGACTCCAGGCACCTGCCACAATGCCTGGCTATTTTTTGGTTGCAGCCGTCATTGTTGTTTGGCGGACCTAGGCTGGATTTGAACCCACCAGCTCAGGTGTATGTGGCTGGCGCCTTAGCCGCTTGAGCCATAGGTGCCGAGCCAGAACACAACTTTAAAATGCATAGGAGACAGATGAAATCACAAACAGGCCATGCACAAACACACTGGGCAACTGCAGTCTCCCAGAAACACAAGAACAAGCTTATCAAGCTTTGTAAGAATGAGGGTCACAGGTCTGAAGAACACCACTGACAAGCATAGTCCAAAAGGCAGATGCTGAGCTCAGCACCTTACTGCTCTGCCATGCTTTCTGTTTTCAAGATTACCTGGAGGGTGGTGCCTGTGGCTCAGTGGATAGGGCACCAGCCCCATATACTGAGGGTGGCGGGTTCAAACTCAGTCTTGGCCAAACTGCCACAAAAAAAATAGCTGGGCGCTGTGGTGGGCACCTGTTGTCCCAGCTGCTCAGGAGGCTGACATAGGAGGATAGCTTGAACTTAAGACTTCAAATTTCTGTCTGGGCAACATAGCTAGACTACATCCCATAAAAAACAAACAAACAAAAAAAACCCCTGCCTTCCAGAGTGGTGACTCACACCTGTAATCCCAGCATTGTGAAAGGACCAGAAGGGTTGGACACCTGAGCTCAGGAGTTCAAGACCAGCCTGAGCAAGAGCAAGACCCTGTCTCTAAACCCTAGTGTCTAGTGAAATTTTATTGTTTTATTGCTAGACCCAGCTACTTGGGAGGCTGAGGCAAGAGGATCACTTGAGCCCAAGAGTTTGTGTCTCCCTGAGGGCCCAAGGACCATGTTTTAAGAACTGTCACTGTAGGCTGGGTGTGGTGGCTCATGGCTGTAATCCCAGCACTCTTGGAGGCTGAGGAGAGTGGATTGCCTGAATTCATTGGTTTGAGACCAACCTGAGCCAGAGCGAGACCTCATCTCTAAAAATAGCTGGGCTCCTGTAGTCCCAGCTATATGGGAGGCTGAGGCAAGAGAATCACTTACGCGTGAGAATTTGAGGTTGCTGTGAAGTGTGATGCCATAGCACTCTACTGAGGGTGACATAGTGAAACTCTGTCTCAAAAAAAAAAAAAGAACTGTCATTCTAGGAGGGACCATCTTGTCCTCATCTCCACCTCACTTTTCATTTTGCTCTTGTCTTTTCTCCTCCTTTGGAGCATGCAGGGTAGCTACTTTCCAGCCAGAGGCCACCACCGTGGGGGCATGGCCAGTCTTAGGTGAGAAGCCCAGGTTTATGTATCTGGGTGCAAGTACCCAGGTGGCAGGGTCCCCACCCTTCTTCACCTTACCTCACTTCCTCTTCCCTTCCACAGCCCCTTTAACTCTTTACTTCCCAAGGATGAAAAAAATGAGAGAGGGAAAAAAAGCCTTTCTTTGAGATAGAGTCTTGCATTGTCACCTAGGGTGGAGTGCAGTGGCATCATCAAGCTCAGAGCAACCTGGAACTTCTGGTCAATTCTCCTGCCTCAGCCTTTCCAGTCGCTGGGACTATAAGTGCCTGCTACAACAGCTGGCTAATTTTTCTATTTTTAGTAGAGATGGGATCTCACTCTTGCTTAGGATGGTTTTGAACCCCTGACCTTAAGCAATCATCCTGCCTTGGACTCCCAGAGTGCCAGGATTACAGGTGTGAGCCTTTGCACCTGGCCGAAAGGAGAAGTCTTAATTTTGATTTTTTTGAGTCTGACTCTGTCACCCTGGACAGAATGCCATGGCATCACAGGTCAACAGCAACCTCAAACTCCCAGACTCATGGAATCCTCTTGTCTCAGCCTCTCGAATAGCTGGCACTACAGGCACCTAGCACAAGCTCAGCTAGTTTGTTCGTTTGTTTGTTTTAGTAGAGATGGGGTCTTGCTCTTGCTCCAACTGATCTTGAACTCCTGAGCTATCCACTCACCTCAGCCTCTTAGAGGGTTGGGATTACAGGCATGAACCACTGTTCCTGGCTGGAAAAGTATTAATTTAAAGGAAGCCACCAGAGCAAATTGTGCTTGGGAATTCTGTGCAGCATGTCCATTAAAATCTTTTCTTTTTTTTTTTTTCTTTTTTCTTTTTGAGACAGAGCCTCAAGCTGTTGCCCTGGGTAGAGGGCCATGGTGTCATAGCTCACAGCAACCTCCAACTCCTGGGCTTAAGCGATTCTCTTGCCTCAGCCTCCTGAGTAGCTGAGACTACAGGCACCCACCACAATGCCTAGCTTTTTTTTTTTTTTTTTTTTTTTTTTTTGCAGTTTTTGGTCAGGGCTGGGTTTGAACCCAGCACCTCTGGCATATGGGGCCAGCACCCCACTCCTTTGAGCCACAGGCGCCACCCCGGCTATTTTTTGGTTGTAGTTGTTATTGTTGTTTGGCAGGCCTGCGTTGGATTTGGACCTGTCAGCTCTGGTGTATGTGGCTGGCGCCTTAGCTGCTTGAGCTATAGGCACCAAGCCTAAAATCTTTTTTTTTTTTTTTCTTTTTTGCAGTTTTTGGCCTGGGCTGGGTTTGAAACCACCACCTCTGGCACATGGGGCCAGCGCTCCACTCCTTTGAGCCACAGGTGCTGTCCCTAAAATCTTTTTTTTTTAAAGACAGAGTCTTGTTATGTTGTCCAGGCTGGCCTCAAACTTACTGGCTCAACTGATCTTCCTGTCTCGGCCCCCCAAAGTTCTGGGATTATAAGGTTTGAGCCACCACAGTTGCCTAAGTCTTAATAAATGTGTAACTGGCTCGTCGTCTGTAGCTCTAGCGGCCAAGGTGCCAGCCATGTACACCGGAGCTGATGGGTTCAGATCCAGCCCAGGCCTGCCAAACAACAATGACAACTACAACCAAAAAAAAAAAAAAAGCCAGGTGTGGTGGTCGGTGCTTGTAGTCCCAGCTACTTGGGACGCTGAGACAAGAGAATCGCTTAAGCCCAAGAGTTGGAGGTTGCTGTGAGTTGTGATGCCACAGCACTCTACCCTGGGTGGCAGCTTGAGACTCTGTCTCAAAAAAAAAAAAAAATGTATAACAGACAATTAAATTTAGGTCATTTCTAAATTTTCCCTGTCACAGACAATGCCACAGTGAATACTCTTGTATGTGTGTTTCTGCACAGTTTGATATTTCTAGGGTATCAGTCCCTCAATGTGAAGTTGCTGGATCTAAGAGTATGTGCATTTCATAACAGCAGACATGCTAGAGAATTCCCCTCCATAGAGACGGTTCTTACCATATCCACTTTATTTTGAAATGATCTTTTTGCGTATCCATCTCTCCTATATCCCCAGTAGACGGAGATCCTTCAGGGAGGTGCCCTCCTATCCATCCAGGGTCAGGTCTTATATGACATGGGGGCTCAGTAGACTGGTATGGAGGGGATGTGAATGACAGGAATGTTACCACCACTTGCAGCAGGCCTCTCCCGAGTGTGCCAGGCACCATTCTAAACATTTTATCTGGATGAGTTTATTTAATCTCCAGAACTATCCTAGGAGTAGGTGCTGTTGTCACCCCATTTTGCAGATGGGGGAACTGAAGGTCAAAGAGGTTAAACGACTTGCCCAGGCAATGGGACCCTGAGTCATACGAAATATTCTGCAGAGTATTGTCACGTATGGGCACAAGAGGGGGATCTCTCGAGACCCGGTGTGAGGAGGAAGAGTTGACCTGAGTGGAAAGGTGGGAAATGAAGAAGAGGGACACACACAAGAACAAAACACGTACGAGATGTGAGATGGCGTCACGAGGACTGATGCAGCCGATGGCCGCAGCCAGCACCTGAACCGTGGAAACAGCTTTATTTATACAGTATCTTAACAAGGTTGCATAAATCTTAACACATGGGGTAGAGATCATCCTTAAAGAGGAAAAACGGTATTTCTGATAACAAGGAAAGTATGCAGCATGGGCTACTTGACTTCTGGCAGGTGAAAATGTTAAATGAGGAGGATATAGCTGGGCGTTGTGGTGGGTATCTGTAGTCCCAGCTACTCAGGAGGCTGAGGCAAGAGAATCGCCTAAGCCCAGGAGCTGGAGGTTGCTGTGAGCTATGTGATGGCATGGCACTCTACCGAGGGCGATAAAGTGAGACTCTGTCTCTACAAAAAAAAAAAAAAGAAGAAGAAAAGAAAAAGAAAAAATGAGTACATAAATGTCCCACCCAGGAAAGAGTAAATGTGCCAATCCCTCCAACTCTTTAAATTCCTATCCACCTTAAACCATGTGCTGACTTTCTTCTCAAACTCAGCCCACTTGTACCTGCATGGAATAAAGGCTGCTGTTTCCCACACAGAATCTGAACTCCGTTTCCTTTTGTTCACATTTTGGAATAATCTTTTATTTTCTGTCTTTGACATCTCATTTTGGTGCCGAGAACCAGGGATGGGGAGAAGTCCTCTCAGGGGGCTGAACTAAACCCTGTCAGCCCTAACTAGACAGATTCTTTGTTCTGAGGAGACCAAGGGAAACGTGGGACGCCTCCAATTCCCCCCAAATGCATTCATTTAATGGTGAGGTGAGGCTGGGCACATGGCTCACACCTGTAATCCTAGCACTCTGGGAGCCTGAGGCAGGTGGATTGCCTGAGCTCTGGGGTTTGAGACCAGCCTGAACAAGAGTGAGATCCCATCTCTAAAAATAGCCAGGCATTGTGGTGGGACCTGTAGTCCCAGCTACTTGGGAGGCTGAGGCAAGAGAATCCCCTAGGCCCAGGAGTTGGAGATTGCTGTGAGCTGTGATGCTACAGCACTCTATCAAGGGTGACAAAGTGAGACTCTGTCTCAAAAAAAAAAAAAAAAATGGTGAGGTGAGCATTTGTCTAAAATCTCTTTCTGAACTTTTGAAAACTTTTCTTTCCTTTTCCCCACTCCAACTCCTTTTTCCCCTCTCCCTCCATCTCTGGGCCTCTTAAGCAATGGTATATAGCCTGTCACTCAGCTTTATAAACTTTTCTTCCCTTTCTCCACTCTGGGCTGAAAAATTCTGGTGGTCTATGCCTAACCCCTGCAAGTCAGACCCACCTGTCCGGTGCCTCATGTGTAAGGGCTTCCTCCCATGGGCCTGGGGCTCTTTTCTTGGACTGGTTAAAAGTCACAAGTGGAGGCGGCACCTATGGCTCAAAGGAGTAGGTCACCAGCCGTGTATACTGGAGATGGCGGGATCAAACCCGGCCCTAGCCAAAAACTGCCAAAAAAAAATTAGACAAATGGTCAGAAATTCCCTACATTCAGGCATTTCTCCTCCTTGGAAACATTCCTTCTCTGTGTTTGTCTTATGATCCCTCTCAGATTTTCCTTGCTCAGGTCAAACTGGCTCCCCTTAACCCATCTGAGTCTCCATTGTCTTCTTTCCACCTGACAGACAACCCTCCCCCTCCTGTCCCTCCACACCCCTCCCTCCCTCAACCTCATTCCTACCCTCAGAGTTCTACCCCATCCTTCTCTCCACTGCCCCCCCTCCACCTGAGAGAAAAGATGGGAGAACTGGGAAAGAAAAGAACCATGGTAGACCCAATTTCCCCACCCCAGGTCCCATCACACCTTTGGGCCTTCCATTTCCAGACTACCTCTGAGAGGCTGTGGAAATAGAATGCATTGTCAGGGTACTTGTTCCCTTTTCTCTCTCAGACCTGTCCCACATAAGTCAGAAGCTAGGTTCTTTCTCCACAGATCCCACAAAATACTCCCAAGAATTTAGATATGGGCTTGGCGCCTGTGGCTCAAGTGGCTAAGGCACCAGCCACATACACCTGAGCTGGCGGGTTCGAATCCAGCCCGGGCCCGCCAAACAACAATGATGGCTGCAAACAAAAAATAGCTGGGAGTTGTGGCAGGCGCCTGTGGTCCCAGCTACTTGGAAGGCGAAGACAGGAGACTTGCTTGAGCTCAGGAGTTGGAGGTTGCTGTGAGCTGTTATGCCACGGCACTCTACCCAGGGTGACAGCTTGAGGCTCTGTCTAAAAAAAAAAAAAAAAAGAATTTAGATATCTAACCCACTCATATGATCTGACCTAGCAGGATTTATATGATATCCTCACCTCCACCCTATTAACATGCATTTTATCTCTCAGTCTGCACCCAATATCTAGGGGGAAAAAAAAAACCTCTGGAAATTTCTTCATGGCCCTCAGACCCCCTCTACAAGATCTCATTGACCTGGTCTTTAAGGTGTGGCAGCGCCTTTCAGAGCTCCATTTTTTTTTTTTTTTGGTGGGTGGAGAAGGACAGAGCCTCAAGCTGTTGCCCTTGGTAGAGTGCTGTGGCATCCCAGCTCACAGCAACCTCCAACTCCTGGGCTTAAGCAATTCTCTTGTCTCAGCCTCCCAAGTAGCTGGGACTAAGGCCCCTGCCACAACACCGGGTATTTTTTTTATTGCAGTTGTCGTTGTTTGGCAGAACCAGATTGGATTTGAACCTACCAGCTCTGGTGTATGTGGCTGGTGTCTTAGCCACTTGAGCCACAGGTGCCGAGCCAGAGCTCCAGTTTTTGGCTTTTGCCATTAGACCAAACCTGGCTACTTCTCAAAACTCCTCTAGGTAGTCTGAAGAAAGAAAATCTCCTGGCTTGGCGCTAGTGGCTCAAGCAGCTAAGGCGCCAGCCACATACACTTGAGCTGATGGGTTTGAATCCAGCCCGTGCCCACCAAACAACAATGATGGCTGGAATAAAAAAAAAAAAAAAAAATAGCCGGGCATTTTGGCAGACACCTGTAGTCCCAGCTACTTGAGAGGCTGAGGCAAGAGAATAGCTTGAGCCCAGGAGTTGGGGGTTGCTGTGAGCTGTGATGCCACGGCACTCAACCCAGGGCAAAAGCTTGAGGCTCTGTCTCTAAAAATAAAAATAAAAATAAATAAATAAATAAAATACAATCCCGGGAGAGATTTTCTTTTTTTTTTGAGACAGAGCCTCAAGCTGTCACCCTGGGTAGAGTGCTGTGGCATCTCAGCTCACAGCAACCTCCAACTCCTGGGCTCAAGCGATTCTCTTGCCTCCACCTCCCGAGGAGCTGGGACTACAGGTGCCTGCCACAATGCCTGGCTATTTTTTGGTTGCAGCCGTCATTGTTGTTTGGTGGCCCCAGGCTGGATTTTAACCTGCCAGCTCAGGGGTATGTGGCTGGCGCCCAGCCGAGCCCGGGATCATGTTTTAAATGCAGTAGGCTGGGACACTGGGCAACACAGTGCTCAAATCCAAACCCTCCCCCCAAACCATGCCCAGACTGTGGAGGTTCTCACTGGCAGATGGGCTGCTCAGGTCTTTCTGAGGATGGGGCTGCCTGAGTCCTTCTGAAGATCTGGTTCTCAACCACTCTCAGGATCTAGTGGAATTTCCTGACCTTTTGGGCCTAGCTGCTCAAGAATGATGATCCCCAGAAAATCAGGATGCCTCCTGGATGCTATCCTGGAAAACTAAACTCTGGGTATTTTTGCTAGTGGAAGGTAAGCCAATCTCTTTTCTAATAAACAAGGGAGTAACCTTTTCTACACCGCCATCTTATAAAAGTCCTCTAAAACAAACAGAGATCTCAGTGGTGGGAATTAACGGTAATTTACGGTGCTCTCATGCTACTCCAACCTTGTGATGCTCAAATCATGGCCTCCTTTGTTATTGTCTATGATAGGGCCACTAATTATGATCTTTCTCATTCTCAGTTTCAGACCAATAATCCTCCGCCTCATCTCCCGACTTATTTACCAGGCAGTCATCCAGAAAACAACCGTTCCTATCCTTGCCCTATGTGGATATCAACCAGTTCAGACTAAAGAACCAAGATGTTCCTGTAAGCATCACTCCTGTCCCCCTCCCATTTTCCTTACAGGCAGCCCATGCTGCCCCTCACCCTGCAGGAAGCAGTCAAAGAGATTCCACTCCATCATCCCCCCTCCTTATGAAAGACTAAAAAGACCAGAATGATAGAGTCAAATAGAACCCACCCACTCAAATGGAACTGACCCACCCAGGAAAAAATGGTACATGAATATCTCACCCAGGAAAGAGTAAATATACCAATCCCTACCCCTCCAGCCCTTTAAATTCCCATCCACCTTCACCTAAATGCTGATTTCTTTCTTGAATTCAGCCCACTTGCACCCAAGTGGAATAAAGGCCTTTGTTTCCCACACAGAACCTGGACTCTATTTCCTTTTGGTCACATTTCGGAATCTTCCAAATTTGTTTCTGATCCCCATCGTTGTCCATTTTACAAAGTTAAAATCAGACTAATATTTTGTGCTCTTTTATGGAGGTGCTGGGAGCTAGACACCTTATGTGTCCCGACTCCCGCTCCAGTGCAGGCTTGGGAAGGCAGGCTTGGACTTGGCTACTATCTTACTTCAGGATGCTATGATAAAAAAGTCACAGACTGGGTGGTTTAGATAACAGAAAGCTATTTCTCCTTACTCTGGACGAAGTATGGGAAGTCCAAGATCGAGGTGCTAGTTAGTTCAGTTCCTGATGAAGGCCTTCTTCTTGATAATGACCTCAGCAGAGAAACCCACCTCCAAATACCAGCACACTGTGTACTAGGGCTTCAACGTAAGAATTTTTGTGGGGCACATTCAGTGTAGAGCAGCCACCAAGTATGAGTCTGGCTGTGGGGAAGAAAGAGGCAATACAAAGACTCAGAGGTGGGCACTGTTCAGGGGTTGGCTAGGTTTAGGGTTCATGGGTAAGGGGAGAGGAAATAGCAGACAAGGGTGGTGAGTAAGGGGAAGGCTGTGGATTGTAATTAGTAGTTCAGGGTTAAATAAGGCAGAGGAAAGCGGCCACAGGTATCTGAGCTGGGGGCAGCTGCAGGGAACTCCCCATGCAGACTGGGTGGGTGAGGGGCATAGGCTGTGGGCTGGGAAATCTGCTCTGCTGCTATAAATAGCTCTGCTGTTAGCACCTCCCCCCCCCCACCTCTATTCTCCAATTTCTAATAATGGCCATTGCCATTCTCCTAGTCCCAGGGGAGGCAGTCTGAGTCACTCTAACTCCTCCCCTTGCAAAGCTCCACTTTCAACCAGCTGCAGTTCCTGCCAATTCTTCTCCACTTCATCCTGGAATCCTGCCCCTCTTGGGTGTCCTGCCAGGACCCTGTGTCAGGCCTCCCCCTGGCTCGGAGCCTATAGTCTCCCTCCCTCCCCCAGGCCCAATACTCTTCTACCCTTCCCCCCTCACTGCCGTCAGGTGCTACTCCGGGCGTACAGAAGGGCGCAAAACTGACAGCTGGAGTGCCTGCTGGTGAAGTGGGCGCCCTCTCTTAGCCTCCTCCCAGATCTCAGATCTCCTTGAAGAGGCAGCTGGAGGGATGCTCCTTCTCTAAGCTCTCCAGAGCCTCTCACTTTGGAAGTCTCCTCCACCTCAAAGATTTTTCTCTTTGCCAGAAGCCTTACCTATCATGGAAACTCTGCAGCAGATACTTTCCTCTTGTGCCTGGGTTTGTGTTGATTGCACTTACAAGTCACTGGCTCCTGGAGGACTGAGCGTTAATTTTTGTGCCTCTTCAGGGAACTTGCTTGCATGTGACCTAGACCCAGTGGTGGATTGGGGTTTGCTTAAATACATTGGTGTTTTTGGCAGGCTACTTATGGTGCAGCCGAGGCGGCTTAACATTATGCAGTTGCTGCCACTAGAGCTTGTGGACAAATGTATAGGATGGAGAATTCACATTGCTATGAAGAGAGATAAGGGGATTGTTTGTATTCTAGGATTTGATGACTTTGTCAATATGGTACTGGAAGATGTCATACCAGAAAGAAGAAGGATTACTAAATTAGATCAGATTTTACTAAATGGGAACAATGCTGGTTCCTGGACAAGTCTTGAAGCATGAACGGGTTCCTTGATTTGTGCTAGATTCCTTTTTTGCCTTGTAATGACAAAAAGATATATATATATATATATATATATATATATATATATATTTTTTTTTTTTTTTTTTTAATTTTTAAAAAATGTTGTCAGTGTGTAGCTCAGTGGGTAGGGTGCCAGCCACATACACCCAGGCTGGCAGGTTTGAACCTGGCCCGGGGCCAGCTAAACAATGATGACAACTGCAACAAAAAAATACCCGGGTGTTGTGGTGGGCGCCTGTGGTCCCAGCTACATGGGAGGCTGAGGTAAGAGAATTGCTTAAGCCCAGGAGTTGGAGGTTGCTGTGAGCTGGGATGCCACAGCACTATACCGAGGGCGACATAGTGAGACTCTGTCTCTAAAAAAAAAAAAAAGTTTAGATTGTATTAAGCAAAGTTTCCCATTAATGGGAAATATTTTGAAGATGTGTATCTTTTTTTTTTTTTGAGACAGAGACAGAAAAAATTGTTTACTTAGTATTAAGCAAAATTTCCCATTAAAGGAAAATATTTTGAAGATGTATACCCTTTTTTTTTGAGACAGAGCCTCAAGCTGTCACCCTGGGTAGAGTGCTGTGGCATCACAGCTCACAGCAACCTCCAATTCCTAGGCTCAAGTGATTCTCCTGCCTCCGCCTCCCAGGTAGCTGGGACTATAGGCATCTGCCACAACGCCCAGCTATTTTTTGTTGTAGCCATCATTGTTGTTTGGCAGGCCCAGGCTGGATTTGAACTTGCCAGCTCAGGTGTATGTTGCTGGTGCCTTAGCTGCTTGAGCCACAGGCACCAAGCCCCCCCTTGTTTTTTGTAGTTTTGTTTTTTTGGGTTTTTTTGACTGGGGCCAGGTTTGAACCCACCACCTCTGGTATATGGGGCCCGCGCCCTACTCCTTGAGCCACAGGTGTTGCCCCCACTTTTTTTTTTTTTTTTTTTGAGACAGAGTCTCACTATGTCCCCCAAGATAGAATGCCATGGCATCACAGCTCACAGCAACCTCCAGCTCCTGGGCTTAAGCAATTCTCTTGCCTCAGCCTCCCAAGTAGCTGGGACTATAGGCGCCCACCACAATGTCCAGCTTTTTTTTTTTTTTTTTGTAGCAGTTGTCTTTGTTGTTTAGCTGGCCTGTCCTGGTTTTGAACCCACCACCCTCAGTGTATGTGGCTGGCACAGTAACAACTGTGCTACGGGTGCAGAGCCTGTATACCTATTTTTGTAAGTTAATCATGAATATTTTGGAAAAAGAAGAAAATAATTTCTTCTTCAAAGACTAAAATAAAGATGTTCATGGTAAAAAAAAAAAAAAGTGGGAATTTCAATTATGCTGACTGCAGATTGGAGGATCTGAGCCCCTTTCCTTTAAACATCTTTTCTCTATAGCCATTTTCAAGGCCAATAGCTACCGCCACTGGGAATCCAACCCAGCAAAATAAATAGGGGCTCTTATTTCTTCTGCTTTCTCCTTAAAAGCATAGTGGAAGGCCCAGCACAGTGTCTCACACCTGTAATCCTAGTCCACTAGGAGGCCAAGATGGGAGGATTGCTTTAGCTCAGGAGTTCAAGACCAACCTGACTAAAGGTGAGGGCTCCTCCCCACTAATTCTATTGAAAAATATAAAAACTAGTGGGCCTCATGGCAGGTGCCTGTAGTTCCCACTACTAAGGAGGCTGAGGCAAGGGGATCTCTTAAGCCCAAGAGTTTGAGGTTGCTGTGAGTTATGATGTCATGGCACTCTACCCAGGGCAACAGAGTAAGACGCCATCTCTCAAAACTAAATAAAATAAAAGAAAATAAGTAATGGAGGGTGGCACCTGTGGCTCAAGAAGTAGGGCACTGGGGGTGGCGGGTTCAAGCCGGCCCCAGTCAAAACTGCAAAAAAAATAATGCATTTTGCACCAGGCATATGGGTTTGAACTGGATTTATGTTATTTCCCATCTGTGTGACTTTGAGCAAGTATCCAAACCTTTGCGAGCCAATGGAACTGAGATCAATTGCCACTCCTAATAGGCACTATATGGGGAAGGCTGGCCTGGAGCTGGAGGACTGAGAGACAGGCAGTGGAGGCAGTTTTATTTTTATTTATTTTATTTTATTATTTTTTTTTTTGAGACAGAGTCTCACTTTGTTACCCCCAGTAGAGTGCCCTGGCATCATACCTCACAGCAACCTCAAACTCTTGGGTTCAAATGATTCTCTTGCCTTGGCCTCCCGAGTAGCTGGGACTACAGCCACCTGCCACAATGCTTGGCTATTTTTAGAGATGGGGTCTCTAAAGCTCTAGGTTTAGGCTGGTCTCCAACTTGTGAGCTAAGGTGATCTGCCTACCTCAGCCTCCCCAAATGCTGGGATTATAGTGTGGGCCACGTTGCCTGGCGTGAGGGGCAGTTTTAGTTTTGACTGCTTGGGCTACTGCTGTCCTTTCAAAGGAGAGACAGGTGCTCCCTCACTGACCTCTCGGCAGGCAAAGGATGGACTCTGGGACAATCGAAGGCTGCCTGGCCTTTAAGACTCCAGTCCACCACACAGAGGAAGAGGGTAGCTCCTGGAGTAGGCAGCAATTTTGTTTCCACCATTTTGGAAGTAGCAGCATGGGTAGTTGATATGCTTTTTTTTTTTCTTCATGAGTTGGGGTCTCACTGTTGCTCAGGCGAGTCTTGAACTCCTGAGCTCAAGCAATTCTCCCTCCTCAGCCTCCCACAGTGCTGGGATTACAGGCGTGAACCACCACACCCGGCGGGTAGTTGATATACTTGATTGAATCTGATGGTTTGGACCAGAAGGATTTTCAGGGGTCCAGTTTTCCTATTTATAGGTCCAGGTGCCTGATAATACCAGGTTGGTATGAAAGTCTCACTCCTGTGGTCTCTATTTGTGTTTTGTTTTGTTTTGTTTTTTTGGAGACAGAGTCTCACTTTATCATCCTAGGTAGAGTGCCCAGGCGTCCCAGTTCACAGCAATCTCCAACTCCTGGGCTTAGGTGAGTCTCTTGCCTCAGCCTCCCAAGGAGCTGGGACTACAGGTGCCCACCGCAATGCCTGGCTATTTTTTTGCTGCAATTTGGCCTGGGCTGGGTTTGAACTGCCACCTTCGGTATATGGGGCCGGTACCATATCCACTGAACCACAGGTGCCGCCCACTCTATTTGTGTGTGTGTTTTTAGACAGAGCCTCAAGCTGTTGCCCTGGATAGAGTACTGTGGCATCTCAGCTCACAGCAACCTCCAACTCCTGGGCTAAAGCAATTCTCCTGCCTCCACCTCCCAAGTAGCTGGGACTCCAGGCACCTGCCATAATGCCAGGCTTTTTTTGTTTTTTTTTGGTTGTAACCGTCATTATTGTTTGGCAGGCCCGGGCTGGATTCGAACCAGCCAGCTCAGGTGTATGTGGCTGGTGCCTTAGCCCCTTGAGCCACAGGTGCCGAGCCACTAGTGTTTTGAACAAAATAATTTGGAAGAGTGAAAGAGCAAAGAGGTCATTCTGGGACATGCTGGCCTAAGACCAGGCCTTTGATGGAGGCGTCAAACTTTGGGGGGCACAAAAGCTGATTCTCCTTGGACTCAGCCTAATGGATCTAGGACCTATGCAGTCACTCTGCCAGGATGGGGAGAAGCTTTGAAGTCAGGAATTCAAGGTGGCCTTCTTGGCCAAGCTCCATCTGGCAATGCTGTCAGGCAGTGGAGGGCAGAGCTAGGAACACTGGGCAGGAGGGCTCTTCCCATTTGGAGTGAATTGGTGTGACTGGGAAAATGGGGAAGGGCAAGAAGACAGATTTTTATTTCATTTTATTTATTTTTTTGAGATAGAGCCTCAAGCTGTCACCCTGGGTAGAGTGATGTAGCATCACAGCTCATGGCAACCTCCAACTTCTGGGCTCAAGCGATTCTCCTGTCTCTGCCTCCACTGAGACTACAGGCATCTGCCAAAATGCCTGGCTAGTTTTTGGTTACAGCCATCATTGTTGTTTGACCAGCCCAGGCTGGATTCGAACCCATCAACTTGGGTGTATGTGGCTGGCACCTTAGCTGCTTGAGCCACAGGCACCGAGTCTATTTTATTTATTTATTTATTTATTTATTTATTTATTTATTTATTTATTTATTTATTTTTTGCGGTTTTTGGCCAGGGCTGGGTTTGAACCTGCCACCTCTGGCATATGGGGCCAGCACCCTATTCCTTTAAGCCACAGGCGCCACCCGATTTTATTTTATTTTTGATACAGTTTCACTACATTGTCTTTGGTACAGTACTGTGGCATCACAGCTCACAGCAACCTCAAACTCTGGGGCTCAAGCAATTCTCCTGCTCAGCCTCCCAAGTAGCTGGGACTACAGGTGCCTACCACAATGCCCTGCTATTTTTTTGTTGCAGTTGTTTAGCTGGCCCGGGCCGGGTTTGAACCCACCACCTTTGGTGTATGTGGCTGGTGCCGTAAACACTGTGCTACGGGTGCTGAGCCAAGAAGACAGATTCTTAAAAATAAAAATCAGGCCATAGTCGATGTTTCTTTCCTAGAAAATAGGTCAAGAAAGACACTTTGGTTGTTCATGGCAGGAGCAATCAGGACTGTGTTTTGTATGCAGACAAAATGGAACTCTTTCTGTCAGCTGCACGACTACTATAAGGGGCTTAGAAAAACAATACCCCAAAATGAAGGCTCCAGAAGTGGCTATCCCTGACCCCTCCCCCCCAATCTTTGGCCCCTCATTCTCCTCCCAGGCTAGCCATAGAAACTAGAATCCTGGGGCAGACACATGGCTCACACCTGTAATCCTAGCACTCTGGGAGTCCAAGGCAGGTGGATTGCCTGAGTTCACAGGTTGGAGACCAGCCAGAGTCAGAGCCAGAGCCAGAGCCAGAGTGAGACCTCTTCTCTAAAAATAGCCGGGCATTGTGGCGGGCGCCTGTAGTCCCAGCTACTAGGGAGACTGAGGCAAGAGAATTGCTTAAGCCCAAGATTTTGAGATTGCTGTGAACTATGACGTTATAGCACTCTACCAAGGGTGACAAAGCAAAACCTTTCAAAAAAGAGAAAAAAAAAAAAAAAAAGAAAGAAAGAAAAGGGGCGGCACCTGGGGCTCAAAGGAGTAGGGCTTGGCTCCATATGCCGGAGGTGGCGGGTTCAAACACAGCCCCAGACAAAAACTGCAAAAAAAAAAAAAAAGAAAAGAAAAGAAAGAAAAAAAGAAACTAGAATCCCTATTCCCCAATTCTGGTAATAGAATCCAGAACCCCTTTTTCCCAAAGCCAGCCATAAACTTAAAAATATTATTCTAACTTTCATCCTAGTTTTCTTTCTTTCTTTCTTTTTGCAGTTTTTGGCCGGGGCAGGGTATGAACCTGCCACCTCTGGTATATGGGGCCAGCTCCCTAGTCCTTGAGGCACAGGCGTCACTCTCTACCCCCCAGTTTTCTGTGTAAAAACTGACCATGAAGAAATTACCTGACCTACCTTATTTGACTGTAGGTCATAACACCCCCATTCCAGAGAGGGACCTCCTTCTTACTCTGAAGGAAGGGTTTCCCACAGTCTGTTATAAGAGATTATACCCTTTTTGTTCGATCATATTTGCACAGAGCAGTCCATACTATATTGAACCTATGTGTCCCTGGGTCTTCATTCTGAAGGCTCCTATGTTATGTAAAACTATCATCAAACAAATTTGTGTGCTTTTTCTCCTATTAATCTGCTTTTTGTCAGTAATTACATCGAACCTTCCAGGGGTATAGGGAAGTTTTCCCTTCACCCCTCTACCACTCACCTGGAATGTGATCAATATGGGTAGTGATTGTTGAGCCCAGGGTGTGCCTCATTTACATACATAATCTCACCAAAGTCTCCTGGCAGCTCTATTATTGCTATAATTCCCATTTGGCACTGGAGAAAACGGACGGGGCTATGTCAGGGGTCTTCGAGGACTAGCAGCTTGACCTAGTAAGGAGCAGAAGAGGGAATACAACTCTCAGCTCTAGTCGATGTGTGCCAGGTGGATCTAAGAACATACTTGCAGAGACTGCTCTGCTCGGGTCAGACTGCTGAGATCAGACCGCTCGGGTCTTAGTTCAAGAATGCAGAACCCACCCTGGGTTTATGCTCGTTGGAGTTCAGCCCGGAAGACGAGAAGGATGCAAGGGTTTGCACATACGTGCTTTTGGGATTAAGCTAATGTGTCAGCAACCGATACCCTGGTTTAAATGGAGTGTCCTCCCGCGAAGTGCGGTGGGTCTGTAGTCCCAGCTAAAGGGAAGCCCCGGCGAGAGGGTCGCTTGAGCCTAGGAGCTCGAAACCAGCCTGGGTTATCCAGCTAGACCTGTGTCTCCATAAAGATAAATAAATAAATGTGACATCTTGAAGAGAGCTCATCTCGCAAGCGATTCCCTAATCCTCAGCTTTGTCCTCTCTCTCAAGATCGGCGGGTCGCACCATCCCTAGCTCTGCAGAGACCGGCTCGAGCGCGCCTAGGCAGGTGCGGGTTTAGGGCTGCCGGGTGCCGGCCTCGCCCCTCCCCGCCGGGCCAATGGGCGGTGGCTCAGAAGCCCCGCCCCGCCCCGCCAACCCAATGGGACGGCGGTCCTGCAGCCCCGCCCCGCGGCGTCCGGGCGCCCGCGCCCGCCAGGCCTCCGGCTCCGGCGGCCAGCAGCGGGAGACTCAGCGGCGCTCTGACCTCGGGATGGCCGGCTACCTGCGGGTCGCACGCTCGCTCTGCGGAGCCTCGGGTTCGGGCCCAGCCTGGGCGCCGGCGGCGCTGACGACTCCCGCGTCGCAGGAGCAGCCGCGACGCCGTTGTGAGTGCCACGGGGCCCGCGACGTGGCGGCTCCCGGCCGGGGCCAGGGAGCGGGGCCAGCTAAACTGCGGCCGGGGGACGGCGTGGTCGGGCGCAGAGGGCCGGGCAGCCGCGCGCCGCGCTCCCCCGCTAGGGTTTCCGGGGCCACCCTGGCGCGTGGGTGGAGACCTGAAGGACGGTGGCAACTGCTGGCCCCGCGCCTCCAGGCATTCCGGGAGGGGGGCTCGGGGGCATCCCGTACCTAATGGGCGTCTCCGTCCCGCGCCCCCGCACCGAGGTGGGGTCCGGGCACCCTGCCCGCCCCCCTGGAGAAGGTAGGGTCGCGGCGCCGCCGGCGCAGACAAAGGCGGAGCGGGGGCACCCGCTTCCCCTTCCTTTCAGCCGGGCGCCCTCTACTCGCCCACGTCAGCTATTCTGGGAGCTTTTTACGCGATAGCTGGAGGAGCGCCCTTTTTAATTTCTCCCTTTTATTTGGCTGCTCCCTTCCCCCATTCGCCCTCGTACACTTCGGGCTCCGTCCTGGGCCCTCTCCTTGGCTTGACCTGCCTTTCTTGCCGGCATGCCTATGCCCTGGCTATCTGGCTCACCTGCCATGGAGACCGGGCAAGCCACACAAAATGTCACTTTCCAGAATCGTTCCCACATCTTCTGGGGTACCCTTGGCTTCCTGGTTAGGAGAGAAGACAGTCGGGACAGACAAGACTTGGCCTGAGCCTTCCTTCCCAGTGAAAACTACTCTGCTTGGCTTGTGGGCATTGTTCTGCCCCTCACACTGGCTTCCCAGTCCAGCTAAAATAGGCAGGGAACAATGTAGGTCCAGTTGGCTCTGTCAGATGCCTGTTGTCAGGGAAACCTCTATCTATCTTGGCCTGGACCTGGCCAGAAGCCCCTTGGGGAGAGCCAGGAGAGTGAGCAAGAGGAGGTGGGGCCCACCAGATAAGCCTGGCCAGAGGAGGTAATGGTTAACTGAGTGTGGAAGCAGCTGATGGAGGGGGTGGGGGAGAACAGAAAGAGCTGGTATCCTTCTTTGCTGAGGAGAAAGGGGCATGTCTGCTTTTGTACTTCAGGGATCAGTCTCTGAGGGGTCAGCCCTGTAAGTCCAAGATTCTAAATGCCCAGGCCCCAAAGGTTCCCCTATGCACTACCTTCAGCAAAATACCAAAATATGGTGGAAATTAGATGCATTCCCCAGTTCTCCCCCCTCCCACCCTGCATGATGGTTAAAAATAAAAAAGAAACAAAAACCACCCACAAACAAGAAAACAAAGCCCCCTTTGGGGCCTGAATTTGGATACACAAAAAAAGTCAGTTGCTGGTCCTTCCAGAAGTCCCTGTGTGGTGTGGTTATTAACGGGAAAATGCTTGGCCTTGGTCTTGGATATTAGACTATATGGTGACTCTGCCAGTCTGTTACCTGGCAACAAGGCTAGAGAAGGAATACTTGGCATTCCTATTGATGACGAGGGAAGAGTATTTTTTGGCTGAAACAATCTCGTGTGTTGCTGCCTGGTGATTCCCACATGCGTTTCCTTACTTTGCAACAGCATAGGCCTCCAGCATCTGCTAGTGGATCTGCTGAGTCAAACCACTATGGAAGCAGAGGCAGGCTTTGTGAACTGGGAGGGTTACTGCCTAGCCCTCCTTACTCCACTCTCAGCCCAGAAACTTAATTTCAGATCTTTCAGCCACATCAGATAAGATCCCAGCTACTCCACCAGAACTGTTTTGGGGAGTTGTGTTTAGGCCCAGTAGTTATTAAGAGAAAAACTCCCCGGAAATCCACATTTTCTGTGTGAGGTTGAGGCCTATGGGCTGATTCCATTTGGGACATGAGATGTTGGAAACTGCTCTTTGATTGAAGAAAGCCAGGGTCTGGTTCTTGGAGTTAACACTCAGTAAACTCATGTTAAGAATACCAGTAGAGGCCAGGCTCAGGAGCTCACACCTGTAATCCTGGCACTCTGGAAGGCCAAGGAGGAAGGATTGTTTGAGGCCAGGAGTTCGAGGTTGTAGTGAGCTGTGGTGATACTACTGCGACAGGTGAGACTCTGTCTCCAAAAAAGAAAGCAAGAAAAGAAAAGAAAGAAAGAAAGCAAGCACACCAGCAGATTATAAATATTAAGGGTTGAAGGCTTCTCATGGAGCCCTTGCCAGGTAGGCATGCCACCTATGCACATCCGGTGTGGGGGCAGCACACCCCAGAGTGGGAGGAGGGAGCACATTCATAGAAACAGGATGCCAAGCAGGACAGCCCTGACCAAGGACCAAGTTGTCCTTGACCTGACCTTCCTCCATTTATGCCTTTAACAAATGCATCGAGGTCCTACTGTAGTGCCAGACACTTGCAAGGTGCTGAGGATAGAGTTGGGAATAATACCAGCAAAGATTCCTGCTCGTAAGGGGAGGATAGACAGTAAGTAAGGCAGATGTTGACTAATGTGGCACATGGGCACAGAGCTCAGGACAAGAAATAGGGAAGATGCACGGGAAGGTCTAGAAAGGGCACCAGAAAGGACCTCAGTGAGTAAAGTGCTGAAGGGAAGGCAGTGGGCTACTTAGGTACAGGGGACAAGGGACCTGCAGGTACCAAGGCCATAATGGAGGAGCAGAGGGGTGGTGCCAAGCCCAGCTTGGCGTGTGTCATGGAGGGTGGCAGAGGAATAAGGTGTAGCAGTGGGGGTTGTGGAGGGCTGGCAGGCTGTTTTTAAGGACTTTGGCTTTTACTCTAAGTGAAAGGGGAAGCTTTGCAGGATATTAAGAGGATTGTCAAGAACTTGCTTCAGGGACCTGGTAGGAGGCTAGTGACAGCATCTGTGAAGAGAAGGGGTGGCAGCTCGGTGCCTGTGGCTCAAGAGGCTGAGGCGCCAGCCCACATATACCTGAGCTGGCGGGTTCGGATCCAGCCTGGGCCTGCCAAACAACAATGATGGCTGCAACCAAAAAATAGCTGGGCGTTGTGGTGGGCGCCTGTAGTCCCAGCTACTTGGGAGGCAGAGGCAGGAGAATCGCTTGAGCCCAGGAGTTGGAGGTTGCTGTGAGCTGTGATGCCACAGCGCTCTACCCAGGATGACAGCTTGAGGCTCTGTCTCAAAAAAACAAACAAACAAACAAACAAAAAAATAAAAATAAAAGAAAGAGAGAGAGAGAGAGAGAGAGAAGGGGTGGCTTGGACCTGGATGGTGGGCAAGGTGGTGAGAAGTGGGAGATTCTGGGTGTATTTTGAAGGAAGGAGCCAATAAGAAATTTCAGTAGTTTGGATGTGGGTGTGAGAGGAGTGGAGGATGACACCACAAAAATATTGGACTCTTTTCCAGAATTGCTGTCCTGCCTTCTCGAGCTCTGGGCATTGGGGTCTTTTCCTAACTGGTATCCTTCTCTGGGCCATGCTGACAGAGTAAGATGATGCTTTTGCTTGAGGCCCAAGGCTGCCTGGGGAGACCAGTTTGCCTCCAGCTGGGAGTAGCAAGCAGATTCCAAAGCCAGGGATGGGTTTTGAAATCCTTATTAGGTGTTGGGTGCTAGGAGCCTCAAAGGGAAGAGCTGGCCTCATGAGCCTACTGGGGCTGGTGTAATTACTGGTGTAATTCCAACCTGCCCTCCTGCCAGGAGCAGTGCTGTGTGGTGTGTCATCTGGAGATTGGGGGGGGGGAGGGGGCTGCTGCTTGTATTTTAGGTCTCGTCACCATTTGTGTTCATGGTGGCATCTCTACCATAGAGGCTGAGCAGTGGGCCTCAGACCCTGGTGCCCAGAAGCACTTTGGAGGGCTCAGGGCAGGCCTGGAGTGGGGGAGAGGCCACCTCATCCCAGCCTGTCTTTGCTGTGGGTGTCTGCTGCATATCTTGATTTGTATGTAAAACTACCTGATTTTTTTGACTGGTTTAAATTTTTATTATAGTTATTTATTATTTTGGTAAAAAAATAACAGAATTTACTGTCTTAGCCATTTTTCACCGTCCAGTTCAGTAGTGTTAAGGACATCCATGCTGTTGTACAGCAGTTGCCGCCTCCCATCCCAGTTACCACCTCCTATCCTGTTTTTCTTCTTTCAAAACTGAAACTCTGTTACTATCTAACAACTTCCCATTTCTCCTCTCCTCAGTTTCTGGCAACCTTGTTTCTACTTTCTGTTTCTGTGAATCTGAGGATTCTAGGTACCTCATGCGAGTAGGGTTACACAGTTGTCTTTTCTGACTGGCTTGTTTCACTGGACATAACGTCTTCAAAGTTCATCATGTTTGGTTCGGCACCTGTATCTCAGTGGTTAGGGCGCTGGCCATATACCCTGAGGCTGGTGGGTTGAAGAACTCACCCGGGCCTGCTAAACAACAATGACAACTGCAACAACAAAATAGCTGGGTGTTGTGGCAGGCTCCTGTAGTCCCAGCTACTTGGGAGGCTGAGGCAAGAGAATCACCTAAACCCAGGAGTTATAGGTTGCTGTGAGCTGTGATGCAACAGCACTCTACCCAGGGCACCAGCTTGAGGTTCTGTTTCAAAAAAGAAAAGAAAAGAAAGAAAGAAAATATCTTCGCACCCGTAGCATAGTGGTTATGGTGCTAGCCACCTGCATTGAGGCTGGCGGGTTTAAGCCCAGCCAGGACCAGCTAAACAACAATGACAACTGCAAGCAAAAAAAAAAAAAAAAAAAAAAAAAAATAGCTGGGTGTTGTGGTGGGTGCCTATACTCCCAGCTATTCAGGAGGCTGAGGCAAGAGAATCGCTTAAGCCCAAGAGTTTGAGGTTGTTGTGAGCTATGATGTCACAGCACTTTACCAAGGGTGACATAGTGAAACTCTGTCTCCAAAAATAAAAAATAAAACCAGCCAGGCGTTGTGGTGGGTGCCTGTAGTTCTTGCTACTTGGGAGGCTGAGGCAGGATCACTCGAGCCCAAAAGACTGATGTTGCTGTGAGCTGCTATAAGGCCATGGCACTATACCAGGGTAGCAGAGTGAGACTCCGTCTCAAAAAAAAAAAAAAAAAAAAAAATTTAGTTTATACATTAGGAATATTAAGAGATTAATAGTAACAACTAATAATGAAACATTAGTACAACAATTATAATAATATGCTGTAATATCTTTTTTTTTTTTTTTGTAGAGACAGATTCTCACTTTATCGTCCTTGGTAGAGTGCCTTAGCATCACAGCTCACAGCAGTCTCCAAATCCTGGGCTTAGGTGATTCTCTTGCCTCAGCCTCCCAAGTAGCTGGGACCACAGGCACCCACCACAACGCCTGACTATTTTTTTGTTGCGGTTTGGCTGGGACAGATTTGAATCCGCCACCCTCGGTATATGGGGCTGGCGCCCTACCCACGGAGCCACAGGCGCCGCCCAGTATACTGTAATATCTTATTGTACTGTATTCACCTCTTTCAGACTGTGGTTAACCATGGGTAAGTGACACTGTAGGGAACAATCGAGGAAAGTGGGACCTTGAGTAAGGGAACCTGTACCACATTTTGTTTATCCATTCATCTGTGGAAGGATGCTTGAGTTGCAGGTGTGAGCGTAGGTGTACATTCTTCTCTTTAAGATGCTGCTTCCCGTTGTTTGGGGCATATATCCAGTGGGGAAATTGCTGGGTCACATAGCAATTCTGTTTGCTTTTTTTTCCATCCTGTTTTCCATAGCAGCTGCATCATTTTACATTTCCCACCAACAGTGCAGAAGGGTTCCAGTGCTCTACACTCTCACCATTGCTTGGTTTTTTTTGGTGTTGTTGTTGTGGTTGTTGTTTGTTTGTGTTTTGAGACAGAGTCTCTGTCATCCTGGATAGAGTGCTGTGGCGTCATAGCTCACAGTAACCTCAAACTCTTGGACTTGATCTATCCTCTTGCCTCAGCCTACTGAGTAGCTAGGACTATAGGCACCTGCCACCACACCCAGCTAGTTTTTCTATTTTTAGTAGAGATGGGGTCTCACTTTTGCTCAGGCTGGTCTCAAACTCCAGAGCTCAAAAGTGACAGACTTGCCTCAGTCTCCCAGAGTGCTGGGATTATAGGCGTGAGCTTCCATGCTTGCTGCCTTGCCCATTTATTAATTAGGTTGTTTGTTTTATTGTTCTTGAACTCTCCTGATTTTTAAATTAATTACTATTATTAAAAAAAAAACAAAAAACAAAAAACCTTACCTGGTTCAAACAGAACAAGTCTGCTGGCCTCTGCTCAGGTTGCTGTCCTCAGCCCCACTAGAAAGTTTGTTCTGCAGAGGTCTTCTCCCTGACAGCCGCTGCTCTCCTTACCTGTGGGTTTCCCTCCACCTCACCTGAGGGCAAGACTGTGGTGATTTAGGCATCTGGTTGGTGAGTAAGTATGTCCCAGGGTCTCTGAGATTTTGACACCTGCAGGCACACCAGGGCTGGGGTCCTGACCTTGAACCCCCACCCTACTGAGGCGTGGCATCCATGGTTACACTTGCTTGAAGCCCAGAATAGCAGAGCCCAGGTTGAGGCTGAAGTCTGCAGAGCTGCTCCCAATTGAGTCTATCTGACCTCCTGATTATGATAGGTTCAATTTTTTTTTTTTTTTTTTTTTTTTCTTAACAAATTTGATCAGCTCTCCTCAAATTAACTTGCCTCAGCCTCCCAAGTACCTGGGACCATAGGCACCCGCAACAACACCTGGCTATTTTTGTTGCAGTTGCCAGTGCTGTTTTAGCTGGTTGGGGCCAGGTTCAAACCCATCACCCTCGGTATATGGGGCCGGCGCCCTACCCACTGAGCCACAGGCGCTGCCCTTGAGTTCACTTCCTAAACCAGCTTGGATCGGCATCCTGAGTTCTGTTCCCAGGTGCCATGAGTCTGCCTGTCCCATTCAGCAGGGCCAGAGTCTTCCTGTCTCTGATGTTTCAAGGTCTGTAACCTTGGATGGTAAGCTGGTAACCTGAGCCTTTGAGCCTCCGTTTCTTCATTTAACCTCTTTGTGGGGTTGTTTTGGGGATTCAACAGAATCACATATGTAAAGGGTTGTATACTGCTGGGCACATAGTGGGCACTTGGTCCTTGTCTGTCCATGCCATTGGGTGCCTAGTGGACACTTAGTTCCTGTCTCTGTACATATAGCTCCTACAGACAGAGTGAGTGACTGGCTCACATTGAGAGGATGTTATTGGAAGGACATAGGATAGCTCATAGAATTGCAAGGAAAACCATAAAGAATTGAGTCTTGAACAAAAGGAGAGACTGGGTCACTCTGAGGAACCAGGCCAAGGAGCCCCTAGATGCCCTGCCTCTGACTTGATGCTTGGCCAGGCAGCCCCGGCCAGCTGTGTTTCTCAGTGCTGGTGTCCTGCCGATTCCAGGAGAGAAGATTGACTGACCAGATGGGCCCTGCCCCTACAAAGGGTGGGCTGTGCATCTTTCTGGCGAGTTCTACCCAGCTATACTCTGAGGGGGATCCTGGTCCCCTGGGCAGTCAGGGAGCTGTGTCTGTAGATAGGGAAGTGGACTCCAGGATACTGGGCAGCTGGAGCTTGGCTGTCTACAGGTTCCCCCCTTGGTGAAGGGCAGGTTTAGTGGGGGAGGCCCCCTCCCACTTCCCAGGAGTACAATGCATCCTGTGTCCTCGATTCTAGATGCTGACAAGAGGATCAACGTGGCAAAGCCAGTGGTGGAGATGGACGGGGATGAGATGACCCGCATTATCTGGCAATTCATCAAGGAAAAGGTAGCAGCCCTCTGGAAGTGGGAGGCCCTCCAGGAGGGCTGGCCAGACACATGAGGTCTTCCCTGCCCCCCTGACAGGCAGGGGCAGCCCTGTTTCTCTGCTTCTTTTCACCCTTCTTTTGTACCTGGACCATCCCTGGCAGGGGTGTCCTGAGCAGCCTGCACATTTTGCCAGGCTTGAGCAGCCGCAAGGCCAGATGCCCATGGCACACCTATCTAGTTCCCCCTTCCACTGCGCTTCCTTGAGAAGGAGTGAAAGGGAGCAGGGCCTAGGAATTGGCTACCACAGCGGATGGTCCAGGGTGGCTTCTGGGTTTATCCAAAACTGCTGTGTCTGGACATGTACAGTGTCTCTGTTATCCGAGTGAGGGGAAGGCCGGGCAGGACCGCTCCTGACCGGAAAGGTCTCAGAGCACTTGGAGGAGGAGAGGAGACCCATCGCACAGAGAAACCTGAATGCCCTTGGGGCTGGGGTTCAGCTGATTTGGTGGCCTTGGTGGGGGGCAGACGGTCATATGAGGAAGAGCCCTGGGAAGAGCTGCAGCTTGATCTGCTGACGTCTCTTGAGCCCCAGCAGTGGTTAGGCCCTGCTGAAGAGTGTCAGAGCCCAGCCCTCTGACATGCCCTTTGCTGGTCCCCCCTCATCTCTGTACTGACGGGGTGTCCCCTGCCATGGCCTGCAAAATTCTCCTGCCCCTTGGTGTCCTGTCTCCAAGTCATAGCCATCTGAGCTGAAGCCTTGCTCTGGCCCTCTGTCCTCAGCTCATCCTGCCCCACGTGGATGTCCAGCTCAAGTATTTTGACCTTGGGCTCCCAAATCGTGACCAGACCAATGACCAGGTCACCATCGACTCTGCATTGGCCACCCAGAAGTACCATGTGGCTGTCAAGTGTGCCACCATCACCCCTGATGAGGCCCGTGTGGAAGGTGTGAGGGCACAAGGGTGGTGGCCTGGGGTGGTCCACAGGCTCTTCAGACTGGTGTTGGTGGAGGCTGGCCGTGTCCCCCCATCTAGGGATTGGGTGGTTGGGAGCCTCTGGTGCTGAAGCTTTCACTTGAGTGTGCAGCTATGGGGCAGGCATTGTGAAGTGACCCCAGTCTCTCAGTGAATGCAGTAGGCAAGGGGCTTGAGAGGTCATTATAGACCAGGCTGGGGGAGGTGTGAGTAAGGGGTGACCTCAGGTTCCATGGGGAGGGTGTGGCAGAGTGGAAGTACCAGGCCAGTGGAGTTTTTGCTATACTGTGTGGCTCTGACTGGCGGTAGGTGTCATCAGACATGAGGAGGAGGAGGGGGAAAGAAGGTAGCACTGATGCACTCACAGTGACGATGGCTTCCTTGGGACCCCATCCCTCTGGTCCCCAGGTTGTTTTGTAGGCAGGTTTACTGAGGCTTTGGAGGGGAGGGTGTATGTCAGGCCCTTCAGAGGATGTCACTAACACCCTCCTGCCACTGCACTGGCACTGTAGGTCTGCCCTGCCTGGTGGGCATGTCTCTGAGAGGTGCCCCAACTGAGCTGGACTGGCTGCCAGTCCTGGGCTCTGGGGCTGCTCCCGAGGGTTCCAGAAAATGGCATCAGTATGTGGATAAAGGGGCCAGGTTGGGATAATTCAGGAAAGGGTTCTTGAGGGGATTTCTGAGTTCTGTCCCTTTCTTACAGTGTAAGGGGCCAGAAGGAAGCTTTCAGAACACACCTGCAAACCCTAGGTCTCCTCCCCCACCTCCATGCTGCTCAGTCATGCCTGGCTGGGAAATAATGGACTCATCTTGGTGCTGGGCTCTTGTCACATTTTCTTTCATTTCACCTGATTCTGGGATCTATGTGTCCCCATTTTGTGGATGAGGAAGTAGAGAGTCACAGTCTTAGAAACTTACTGATATGGGGTTGGAATTAGGGCATCTGCAGTGAGGCCAAGGCCCTCAGGCTCATGGACAAGCCCTTCCTTGGGACTGAGTGACTGTGGAAAGAAAATAGCTGAGGGGCACTTGCCTCTGTCAGGCCCTGATCCAGGCCCTTTACCTGCAGCTCACTGAGTCCTCACAACAGCTCATGGGCTAGGATTTTGTCCAGAGTTTCCCTTACAGCTCAAGTTAAGCCATTTGTATAGCCACACAGAACTGGCGGCTTCCTGTGCCCACATGCTCTGGACTCTGCCACTTCTTTGGGGGTGATGTTTAGGGTCTCTGCCTAGATGTCTTGTTGCTTGGGGTTCGAGTTCTGAAGTGGCTGACATGGCCCACTTTGTCCTCACAGAGTTCAAACTGAAGAAGATGTGGAAAAGTCCCAATGGAACCATTCGGAACATCCTAGGGGGGACTGTCTTCCGTGAGCCCATCATCTGCAAAAACATCCCCCGCCTCGTCCCTGGCTGGACCAAGCCCATCACCATTGGCAGGCATGCCCATGGCGACCAGGTAGGCGGGGGAGAGGTGGGGGTCCTTGGTTTGGGCCCCCCAGAAGAGCCATGGCCTAAGCCATCTCCTGTCTCTGCAGTACAAGGCCACAGACTTTGTGGCTGACTGTGCTGGCACGTTCAAGATGGTCTTCACTCCGAAGGATGGCAGCGGTGCCAAGGAATGGGAGGTGTACAACTTCCCTGCGGGCGGCGTGGGCATGGGCATGTACAACACAGATGAGGTGTGGACCGCCCCAGCCTGGGTCACATGACCACCTCTGAGCCAATCACTGAGGCCCTGGGGTGGAGGGCTTAGGTGGGCGAGCTGGGGGGACATCCCTGGCAGGAAGAGAGTTGGAGTTGGGGAATTAGCTATGCCTTGCTATGTAATCTGTGAACTGGGGAGGGGGAGGTGCTTTCCAAACTAGAGCTGGGCCTGCTTGCTCCGAGAAATAGGGAGGAGACACTGGGCAGCAGAAGCAGCATGGTGTCTGCCCGGGAGCCTTCCTGGGGGTCTGGGCCCAGCCTGGGAGACAAGGGGGAGGGGGTAGCGGGCAGCCCCTAGGCTGGGGGGTCATGCCAGGTCTCTCTCCCTCTGCAGTCCATCTCAGGCTTTGCACACAGCTGCTTCCAGTACGCCATCCAGAAGAAGTGGCCACTGTACATGAGCACCAAGAACACCATTCTGAAGGCCTACGACGGACGCTTCAAGGACATCTTCCAGGAGATCTTTGACAAGTAACAGCTGCTTCCGCTGCTGCTCCCCACAGACTGCACAGCCTCCCCCACATTGTCCCTACTGTGCTTAGGGCTCAGGAGGGATCCCCACCCTGTCAGCCTCCTGCCCTCTCCCATACAGGCCCCCTTTCCTCCCAGGCACTATAAGACTGACTTCGACAAAAACAAGATCTGGTATGAGCACCGGCTCATTGATGACATGGTGGCCCAGGTCCTCAAGTCTTCAGGCGGTTTCGTGTGGGCCTGCAAGAACTATGATGGAGACGTGCAGTCAGACATCCTGGCTCAGGGTGCGCAGGGAGGGCCTTGCTTCTGGTGGGACAGACAGCTATCCTTTTCTGGCTCGGGGGCTTTTCATACTCTTTTGGTGGAAGACTTCTCTAGCACAGCAGGAGGACATGTCGCATGGCCCCTGAGGACAGCAGGGAGGAGCTCCCTGGCATCTGAGTGAGGGAGCACTGCTAACTGGGTTTGGACGGGTGTATTGCTAAGGCTGCCCTTAGAGGGAAAGGAGGGCTCAGGAACTCCTTGTGGAGGGGCCAGGTTGTCAGCCTGAGGTTGTCCTGACCCTGAAGAGCCACGTGACTGTGTTTGACTCCAGTAGGAAGGTGGAATCAAGCAGATCTGGGAAGTGCTTTAAATTGTGGGAAGTGCTTCTTGCATAGTAAACGTAATGGATGTAGGAGGGTGTAGGAGGGTGTCGGGGAAGATAGCAAAGCCCCAGGCCCTAGAATGCCCAAGAGACAGACTGGACTGCAACAGAAAGCATGGGTGAGGCCAGAAAGCATGGGTGAGGCCATTAGAGGACAGGGAGAAGTGGCTTAATTGTATTGGAAACAGGGCAGGAAAGGTGGTGGCGGGAAACAGCCCAGGGCAGGAGAGCAAGAAGGAGAAAGCTAAGGCTGCAAAAGGCACAGGAGGGAGGGAGAGGGAAGCCCACCAGGTTGTGGACACTATGAAAGATTTCAGTGGTGACCCTCTCTCCAGGACGTTCCCATCTCGGATGGAAGGGTGAAAAGCTATAGCAGATGAGAAAAAGGTGTGAAAATTAACCTTAAGTGTGTAAGCAATTGGTGACTCTGCTTCTCTAGGGAGAAGCAACAGAAATTCTTAAGACAAAAACGTTTTCTTTCTTTTCTTTTTTTTGTTTTAGACAGTCTTACTTTGTTGCCCTTGGTAGAGTGCCATGGCATCAGAGCAACCTCAAACTTGGGCTTAAGTGATTCTCTTGCCTCAGCCTCCCAAGTAGCTGGGACTACAGGCACCCGACGCAATGCCCAGCTATTTTTTTGTTGCAGTTGTTGTTGTTTAGCTCACCTGGGCTGGGTTCAAACCTGCCAGCCTCGGTGCATATGGCCGGCACCGTAACCACTGTGCTGAGCTGACAAACCATTTTCTTATGGAAGTTTGTCCACTTTCACTTTGGGAGGCTGAGTCAGGAGATTCTCTTGAGCTTAGAAGATCAAGACCAGCCCAATCAAGAGTGAGACCCCATCTCTTCTAAAAATAGAAAAACTAGCTAGGTGTAGTGGTGGGTGCCCATAGTCCCAGCCTACTCAGGAGGCTTGAGCCCAGGAGTTTGAGGTTGCTATGACCTAGGCAGAGGCCATGATATTCCACCAGGGGCAACTCTGTCTCAAAAAAATAATAAATAAAAAAGGAAGTTGTCCACTTTTTCTTCTTTGGGCCTCTGCCATCCTTGTTTTGATGCTATAGGGCTTCCGAAGTCCCAGAGTTGACGTCTGCATTTGGAAATGAACTTCAGAGCCTGACCCTGGGTTGAAGGAGTGGCAGCAGGGGGGTTAGCCAGGAAGGGCAGCAGCTCTTGTTTTTCTGCCTGGACGAGCTCCCAGGTCCTGCGACAGGTTGGGGCGGGGCCAGATGGGGGCTCTGGGAGGCTCTAGGGCTCAGTCAGGCCTCAGGCCCAGAGGTACCTGCAGGTGGGACAGGGGCATGTTCATGTGCTAGAGGTGTAACCCTCTAGGCCCCCTGCTCTGTGCTGTCCTTCAGTTACAGTGGGGGAGGGCTAGTGGCCCACGTGGTGGGTGGAGATGGTAGAGGGTCAGCAGCAAGAGGATGTCTTTCTGCTCTACAGGCTTTGGCTCTCTTGGTTTGATGACATCTGTGCTGGTCTGCCCCGATGGGAAGACCATTGAGGCTGAGGCCGCTCATGGGACAGTTACTCGCCACTATCGGGAACACCAGAAGGTGAGTGTGAGGTATATGGTGGCAGGAAGCCTCTTTATCTCAAGGGCCTGAGGCCCACCGGCCTGAGGGCTGGGAGGACAGCTAGACCGGTGTATGGGGTGGCACCCATGTTGGACAGCCTCCTTGCTAGCTGGCTTGGCCCCCAACCGTCCCATCCATCCCCAGGGCCGGCCTACCAGCACCAACCCCATCGCCAGCATCTTTGCCTGGACGCGTGGCCTGGAACACCGGGGGAAGCTGGATGGGAACCAGGACCTCATCAGGTGAGTGCCGAGGGAGAGTCCTGAGCCTGGTCATGCTCAGCAGGGCCTCACCTGCCCTGTCTCCACAGGTTTGCCCAGACCCTGGAGAAAGTGTGTGTGGAGACGGTGGAGAGTGGAGCCATGACCAAGGACCTGGCAGGCTGCATCCATGGTCTCAGCAAGTGCGTGGCCTATGGTGGGGTGCAGGGTGGTCGGAACTCAGGCTGGATGAAAAAAAGCTGGGGACTCCTCCTAGATCCTGGCTTTGCCAGGATCTTGGGGCAGGGCAGGGCAGGGTGACAGCCTTTAGGGATGGCTCAGGCCAAGCCTCCAGTGAGCTGGTCCCTGTTTCTGGCGCTGGCTGCTCTAGGTTCCTTTAGTTCCTCCCAGACTCCTCCCAGGAGAGCTTGTTTCCAGGCTCCTGTCACCTGGAAGGGACAGGCCCCAGAGCTGTGGGTAACCCTAGACCTGTAACCTGGGCAGCCTGAGGAGGCTATCCCGATGTCTAGGCGTGGCTGTACCCTGGAAGGGCCTGGTCGGTCCCGGCGGTGAGGCCTAGGGCTGCCCCTGACTTGTGCGGGGTTCTTTCCGCAGTGTGAAGCTGAATGAACACTTCCTGAACACCTCGGACTTCCTGGACACCATCAAGGCCAACTTGGACAGAGCCCTGGGCAGGCAGTAGGGGAGGCATGGCCAGGCCGGAGTCACGTAGCCTGTAGGTCCTCCTGACTTGGTGGAGGGTGAGCCTCATGTCCCTTCCCTGGAAGCCTTTCTGGAGGACACTTTTTATAAGCAAGATGTTTTTAAAAGTGTATGTGTGTTTCCCTTATGGTGACACAAGGCCTGAATGGTGTGTTTTACCTCAGTCGCCAGTGTCTTGTGTACTGTAATTTATACTGCCTTGAACACATGGTGCCATGTTTAGTTACTAAAAAGCTCTTCACAAAACTGTCTGCTGTGTTTGTCCCTGAGAGGAAGGAGGCAGGGAGGACCGAGGCAGAGGTCCCATCAGAGACAGACCAGTGCACCTAGGACTCAGGGGGTACAGGCTTGTGGGTTCCTTGGGATTTGCTAGCATGATCTGGTTTCTAATCCAGTTCTCCATTTTGGGATCCTATCAATTCCCAGTGGATCCTGGTGGATAGAACAGGTCCTCCTAGCATCTTCCTCACCGGCCTGTGTAAACAGGGCCTCCCTGTTGTCTTGGCTGATGGTCCCCAGACTTACATTAATTTTCACCCATTTTGGCCAAACTGTAAAGTTATAAAAAGTTGCCCTTACACTACATATATTCAATTTAAATGACTGTCCTCTTTCTGGTGCTGAAACATCCCAGGGGAGAGCTGTTGAGTCTTTATGAATCCTTTTTCTGAACACTGGGGGGACTCCCTGGCTCCTCAGGAGCTCTAGCCCCTGCCCACACCAGCAGCCCCTCCCTCTCCCTCAGGGAGTGGGGTGCTGCCTCCTCTTGCCTGTCACCAGCACAGGGCTGGCAGCTGCTCCAATATAGCCGTGGAAGCCTCTGCTGGCACCAGGAGCTGACTCTGTCCTCGGACCTTGCAGGTGGCCACTCCCATACAGAGGATGGTCTCAGCCTTCCCCAGTGCCCTGGAGAGGGACTCCTGCAGTGTGGGGCCAAGAGGACTTGTTGGGAGTTCCTTGTAGTGAGATGTGAGGGCCAGTTCCCCAGAAGTTGGGGAAAGAAGCTTTTTCAGTCACCTCACTAAAGAATATTCATTTATTTATAATTATTGCTAAGTAAATTTCTCTTTTAAACAGGAACATAAAAACACAGTAGGGCTTTGCACAAGTGGAATTTATAAACAGTTGGTTTGTATACACGTCAAAATAAGTTAGAATGGAATTCATCCAGGCGTTTCCAGGTCACCGAGAGGCTGCAGGCCCCTCTTGAGAAGGCTGGGGAGGGTGAGGGAGGACAGGGCCTTGCCGAGATACCCCAGCTCAAACTGTGAGTTGTGCTGTTCCTCTGAGCTTTGCCCAGGTCCAAGGCACGGGCAGAGGGGCGTTCAAGTATGGAGCCTTGCAGAGGGCAGTGCTGACGGCAGGGTGGGGGACGGAAGGGGAGCCCCTGCCCCAGGGGCTAGACCTTCTGCCTTAGTTTCCAGACTGAGGCCACTGTGCTGGCAGGGGAGAGGAGGTACAGGGTTCTTTTTGGTACCAGGGAAGAAAGACTTTGTAGGAAGAGGTAGTTTGCAGGGGATGATGCCTTCTGCTCAGCAGGAGAAAATGTCTTATACAGTGACGGGGTCACTGCCACCTGAGGGTTGTCATGGTGGGCACCTGGGAGGCCGAGGAGCCTTGGAGTCTAAGGAGCCACACTTGGGCCACCTTGTCCACCCCTCAGTCCTGCACAGTCACCCTGAGGCCTGGCTTGGTCCTTCATCTAAGGTTACAGCCTGGGGGTTGCTGTTTCAAATTGGTTACCCCCTCCCCAGCTGTGTCCCCCTCCTGGTTTTTGGGCTGAAGCTGGTGGCTTCATCTGCACCTTTGGGGATGAGTCTGCCTGCCCTTTTTCCCCAGAGTATCAGCAGGCAGGTGAGTGTGAGTGGGGGAGCTTTCGTTCCTGAACATGCTGTACCACTGCCTTGGGCCTGCTGTCCTTGGTGCTAGGGGCCAAAGCTGGTGTGGAGAAGAGAGGACAGAGGCCAGCAGGGAGCCAGCTAGTGGTGGCACAGAACTAGTCACTGCTGGAGGGGCCAGGCAGGGGTGGAGGGCTGCCCAGCCTGCCAAGGCCTCTGGGCCAGGGCAGTGTCCCCACTGAGCCCAGTCAAGCTGCTGTAGACAGGGGGAGGCGCACAGCACATGAGAGCTTACGTTTGGAAAAAGAAAATGCATCTCCATCAAAAAAGATAATAGGTGACACAGAGTTGGAAAGGAAAAAATAATAAATTACCTTCAAAATAGCCCCATTTGCTCACTCTGCCCCACCCCATCGTCTTCATCTTCGTTTTAAAATGTGGTATTCTTTCCTGGCACCAGTTAACTCAGCTGCCCCGTCCTGAAGATGGGCACTTACTAGTAAGAAACCATTTCCGTCCCCCTCCTCCACAGGTGGTCCCTGGCCTCCCCTGAGGGCAGCTCCTCTTGGTCTGTTGGTGCCCTAACCCTGCCCTACCCTCTTGCCCCAGAGGCTCCTCCTGTTTTTGCCAGTGTGTGCCTGTTGCAAGGCATAGTCCTGCTGTGTGGCCGGGTCCTGATGAAGTGCTACAGCTCAGCACAGAACTGGATGGCATTTGTGGGAATCAACTTTAGGGATACCTGCTTCCAGACAGGGCTGTGGGACAGGGGCCTTCTGGGGGTTGGGAAAGTGTTAGCTAGGGGCTGGGCTTCCCCCACTGTCCAGGCAGCCAGGGGGGGCCACAGGCAGGCCAGGCTGAGGACAGCATTGAGGGGCACTGGGAGGTAGAAGGCAGAAGGCCCTGCCTGGCTGTAATGAACAAGGTGGGGAAAGGGCCTGCGCCAGTGGGGTGGGCAGTGCTGACCAGCAGGGGAGCTCACACATCCTGAGGCAGGAGTTAGTCAAGGAGGAACAAGGTGGGGCTCAAGTGATCTTTTCCGCAGTGTTAGCCCCCTGACCGGCTCTGCTGGGCCTGGAGAGCCCCCAGAGCCTGTGCCTTTGTGACCTGTCCCCAGGGGCCCTATCTATCCCACCCTCCTCTGGCAGCAAGCCAAGGAGAGCAGCCCAGGCCTCTGTGTTCCTAGGCCTGGGCCTGGTGCACAGGCAGCAGCACAGTCTACATTTGGTCTAAAGGTCCCTAGTGGTGCAAACGGCTTGGGGCAGGTGGGCTGGATCTAGGGCTGGGGCAGTAGCTTGTTTCTCAGTGGCAGGAGGTGCAGCCTGCAGCTGGAGCCCCACCCCCCTTGCTGGGTGGCCCAGCCGAGCTATAGCACGTTGTAGTAGGCCATCTCTTTCATGGCCTGTTCGGTGAGGACACTGGCCTCGGCGCTGCTATCCACGCCAGCATAGGTGTAGGCGTTCTCTTCAAAGTCCTCCATCTCCTGCTGGCTGTCGAGCTCAGAGGGGTCAGTGCCCGTCAGCTCCATCATGGGGTCTGCAAAGGAGGGGTGCAGTTAGCCTGGGTGCTGTCCCATGGGAGGGGCAGGCCACACCCACACAGGCAGCAGATGACCTCTTTAAAGAAAAGGTTCCCCAGTCATCCCTCCGGAGGGCCCTCAGCTGCCTCTCAGCCTTCCCTAGGCTGCCTGAGCCTGAGGCCTCTCAGGTGGGTCCTGGTCCTAAGTTGTAAGCTGCATTGGGGGTGGAGGTGGGGTCAGGTGCTCCACCTGGTCAGGACTCCAGAGGCTCCTCCCTGCAGTCAGGCCTTGAAATTTTTATTTTTTTTATTTATTGAAACAGAGCCTCACTCAGTTACCCCGGGGTTGGGGTAGAGTGCCCTGGCGTTACAGCTCACAGCAATCTCAAACTCTTGGGCTCAAGAGATGCTCTTGCCTCAGCCTCCCTCTAGTAGCTGGGACGACAGGCACCCACCACAATGCCCAGTTGTGTTTAGAGGCAGGGTCTTGCTCTAGCTAGGTGATCCACCTCAGCCTCTCAAAGTGCTAGGATTATAGGCGTGAGCTACCATGCCTGGCCTTTTGAAGTCTTTTTGGGGTCACGCGTCTACTACCCTTAAGTCAATGAGCCCTGCTCATGCCTCTGCAGTGCTTCTCACAGTCCCCTGGCCACATGGAAGCCTGACACACTACATCATGCCTCTGCACACAGTTGGTGCCTGCTGCATGCTGGGCACTTATTTCCCAGACCTCATCCCATCTGACCTCACAGCCCTCCAGCAGGCAGAAAGGCTGAGGTTTAGAGAGGCTGATCAGCCTGCCGAATGTCACCCAGTGAATGCTGCTGTGCTGAACTGTGCTGCCCAGACTCACGGTGCTGGGTGGAGCTTTTCCTCCTCAGATGTCCAGCCAGCATTCGTCGGCGCTTCCTCCCAGTACCCTCTCCCCAGCAATGCCCTTAGGCCTGGCTCTCCAAGGACAAACACACACCCAAGGTAAGTCCATGAGGACACGAGGTAAAAACTCTCAGAAGGTCTTTGGTACTTTTATCAAAATGAAACCTTATTACAAAGCTCTGGGGGCCCTGGGAGGCTGGTGGGCAGGTACTGTGGCTGACCCCCAAGGTACACTCTGTCCCTGTCCACGGAAGAGATGTAGTTAACAGCACCCCTGTCCTCTACCTACTCCATGTCAGCATATTGCCCCAGCTGCGACAACCAAATATGTCTCATTCATGAGCAAATGTTACCTGGGAGGCAAACTCACCCCTAGTTGAGAACAACTGCTCTAAAGTTTGTCCCATCCCTTGCCAACTAGTGGTTTAGGAATAGGAAGGTGACCCAACCCTGGCCAGTGAATCATGAGGAAGGGCCGACTAGTAAGTACTCAGGGTGTCCTCACTGGGTTAAAGCGTGAAGGGGACAGGCTCTTGGCTACTTGGCAGCTATTTTGTGACCATGAGGAAGAATCACAGCTACTGCTGTGGACAGAGGAAGCCCCACCCAGATGTCATTGGTGAGGGTATTTCTCACTCTGCTCTTTCACTATTTAAGCCAGTCTGGATGGGCCTCTGCCACCTGTGCCCACAGTGTCCAACACACTGTGCCAAATCTCACAGACTATGCTGTTTCTTTCTTAAATCCTAATGGCACAGCCTCATGTTATGCAGCTGGCCACAAAAGTAAGTGAAATAAAGCACCCTGAGGAAACTTCCACCAGTCTATGGTCTTGTTTGGTTGGCCCCAATGAGTATTTTACATAAGACATTGGCCCACCTTTCCAGTGAGAGCTGTGTGGCTTACTAGTGTTGCCATCTGAAAGGTATACTGCCCTCCTCCTGCACAAGGTCCTATCTTGGGTTTCCTCAGGCCAAATACAGTAGTGCTGACCACCTCCCACACTGACCAACTCTCCGCACTGACCAGCTCCTCCACTGACTGCCTCCTACAGTGACCACCTCCTATACCAACCGCCTCCCTGCATTGATCATCTCCTCACACTAATTGCCTCCCCACACTGGCTGCCCCTTTGCACTGATCACTTCCCTGGACTGATGGCTTCCTCTACTGATTGCCTCCCCTCCCTGCACTGACCATCTCTTCCACTGACCACCTCCTACATCGACTTCCTCTCCCATTGACCGCCTCCCCTCACTGACTGCCTCCTACATCAACTGTCTCCTCCACTGACCACCTCCCTGCACTGACTTATCTCCTCCACTGACTGCCTCTCTGCACTGACCACCTCCTTAAGTCAACCTAGTTTTCTCTTTTTTATTTTTTTCAGACAGAGTCTCTTTCTATCTCTAGGCTAGAGTGTCATGGTATTATAGCTCCCAGTAACCTCAAACTCTTGGGTTCAAGTGATCTTCCTGCCTCAGCCTCCTGAGTAGCTGAGACTACAGGCACCCACCACAATGGCCAACTAGTTTTTCTATGTGTTTAGTAAAGACTGGCTCTTGCCCTTGCTCTTGAACTCCTCAGCTCAAGGGATCCACTGGACAGGTGTGAGCCACTGTACCCAGCCAAGTTGACCTAATTTTTATAGACTGGACATGCACCACATGTTGTACTATCAGTACAACAGGTTTAGTTGGCTATGTTGACCACCTCCCTATGCTGATCAGTTTGTTACAGTCCCTGGGGTGGTCACTTACAGAGGTCCTACCGTGTTCGAGAGGAGCCCCAGCCATCCCAGTGCCAATCACTGCTTCGCTCTGTCACCTGGTACAGGCAGGAAGAAAGCAAGTCTAAGCAGGCCTGGTTACTGACCACATATAGAAAAAGCTTGTGCCTTAATGATCCCTGGAAACCAGGTGTATACAAAGACAGTCTTTTCTTTTTCCCTCGAGGGGATTTTCTGGTAAGAACTGGAAAACCTGCTAGACAAATTCTAAGAAAGCTATTAACATCGACAGTCTCTTGATGCCCTGGTTACTTCCAAAATGGCAAGATCTTTTCTGGCCTCTCCTGGTGGCTAAGCTACATGGGAGGTCCATGGGAGCAGCAGTCCTCAAAGTCTATTGCACTTGGAATTGCCCAAGGTACTTAAAAAAAAAAAAATCCTGATCCTAGATCACATTCAAATCTCTGGATTCCAGACTCAGGCATCAGCATTTCACAAGTTCCTCAGTGACTGCCAAGGTGCAGCCAGTCCTCTGGAGTGGGCATCAAAGGCAGTCCAAGTGAGGTCCTGGGAACTTGTTGAAAATGCAAATTCTCAGAGCTCACCAAACTCTGGGGGTGGGGCCCAGTAAGGGCCCATAAGCCCTTTAGGAGGTTCTGAGGGCTACTCTAGTTCAATGCCTCTCAAACTTTACAAAGCAACAAATGACTTCAGGATCTTTGAAATGAAGATTCTGACTAAGCAGGTCTGGGATGGGGCTGAGAGGCTGCTTTTTTAGCAAACCCAGGTGATGCCCAAGATGCTGTCCTTCTACCACATTTTCAGTCTCAGGGCAGTCAAAAGGGTGTCCCTCTCCCAAAGACAAAAGAACAACTGAGACAACTGTTTGTGCCAGTGAACCCAGGCCATGAACTGGTCAGCTACTCCAAAGCCACAGTCAGGGTGGCCTAGAACCTGGCTGGTTTCTAGTAGAGAAGCTCACATGGCAAGTCAGCTCGCCTGGGTGCTGCCATGGGTTGGTCTCAGCTAGCATGTCTCAAGAGCACCAGAAACAGCTCAACATTATTAGTCGGGTGCTGTGGCGGGTTCCTGTAGTCCCAGCTACTTGGGAGTCTGAGGCAGGAAGATCGCCCGAGCCCAGGAGTTTGAGGTTGTTGTGAGCTATGGTGCCACAGCGTAGAGTGACACTGTCTCAAAAAAAAAAAAGAAAAAAAAAAAAAAAAGAAAAATAGCTCCAGACTGGAGAAAGAGCCTTCCTGAAGTGCTGTAGGTTCCCTTCCCTACCCACAGTGGTCTGACATAAGTGCTTTTAATACTGGCCAGTGCTGGCAGGAGAGGCTATTGCTAACATTTGAAGATGTTTTATAGCAAATAGCCTCTGAAACTTCTGCCAGCTGCTGAGGTATATAGGATCTTGTCTGGAAAATTTTCCCAGATTTTAGTGACAGGACCATCTGGCCCTCTCCTAAGTGTGTGGACTGTCTCTCTGGCAGGCACTGTGAGGAGCATGACTGACTGTATTCCACTCTTTGCCTTGGTGGCTGGGGAGCTCAGCACTGTCCTCTGCATGTCCATCTGACCTCCCATGGTGTACTTGGAATGGCGACCTCACTGGGTTCTCCCTTATCCTTCCAGCTGCCATTTTTTCCTTTTGATACTTTCCCCTATACACTTATTTTCAATGTTATCTCATGGTAATAAGAAAAAGGGTCTGTCACCTGCTATGTGTTGTAATCTGAGTTACCTAACTTCCTGTCCTTCAGTTTCTGTACCTGTAAAATGGGGATGATAACAGAGCTAATCTTGCTTTGCGGATCACATGAGTTAATAAAAGCCTGGCACACAGAATTCAATACATCTTAGTTGCAATTTTTATTATTGTATGTGAACCCACTGAAGTCCTCTGAAGAAGACACAACCAGCCCATCATCACTGCCATGATGGCCTTCCAGGGCCACCCCTCTCCAGGTCTCGGCCCACCCCAGCACGTCCCCAGCCTTGGCCAGCCTCCCCACTCCCTTAACCAGATAGGCAATTCCTGAGGATGCCATGTTGGTAACAGTCCTTCTCTGTCTGTTGCACATGGCCCACCCACCTTGGCTGTCCAGGCCGATGTCCATGACGCCATGCTTGACCTTCATGTGTCGGCTCAGGTTACCCTTGAGGTTGAACTTGCTGGAGCAGTAGGGGCACTTGAAGGGCTTGCTGCCCGCGTGCAGGTGCATGTGGCCCAGCAGGTTGTACATGCGGTTGAAGGACTTCCCACACACCTGAACACAGTGGCTGTGGTCAGCCTGCGCAAGGCCCACCTTCCCCAACTCCCTCCCACTTCAAGCCCTATGTTCTCACCATGGACGGCATTTCCCTTGTCCTTCTTAGTATGGCTCCAGAAGCAGAAAAACAAGCCACCCTACTGGCCACTGCTCCCCTCTCTGAGCTGGACTGACCAGAGACTCAGTCCTGGGTCTCCCATTGCTCTGAAGCCCAGGCCCCTCCCTTTTTCTATGGCTGCTCCATGACCTTCACCCCCTCCCAGTTCTCAAGAAACACGTCCATAGCTTTTAGGACCTGAACCCCCACCTTCCTATCCCGAACTCCAAAGCCAGGCTAAGTTTCCCCAGCCAGGGCTCCTCTCGCCTGCACTAGCCAGGCCACCCATGCAGAGGCCCAGCCTGGGGCCGCCAGCCAGGTACCTTGCACTTGAACGGCTTCACGGGTGAGTGCACGATCATGTGGGTCTTGAGGGTCTGCTTCTGCACGAAAGTCTTAAAGCAGATGTGGCACTGGTAGGGCCGGACACTGGTGTGGATCAGCATGTGCCGCTTCATATTGGCCTGCAGTGTGAACTCCCGTCCACACACCTCGCACTTGAACTCCTTCACGCCCTGTGTGTGGAGGGGGTGATGGTCAGGGCCACACAGGAGACATAGCCCCCAAGATGTCCCTTGGTGGGGGGTGGGGTAGGTGTCAGGGCCATAGCCTCACATAGGCATAACTTCTGGGAAATGTCCCTTTCTGGGGGCATTATTAACAGGGACCACTTGTTTAAAATCACTGGAAGAATGTCAAGTAGAGCCCTCAATCCAGGAAAGTCTCCCAGGAATAGGCAGAAAGAGGCCATGGCTCACTATTGCTACCACACACCTGCTGTCTTCCACTCCAGGGTAGGTGTGCACCTAGGTCTGCTCCAGCACCCCGAGGCCACTGTGTGCTAATCCATTCATTCAGCAACCATTTACCCAGCACTGCTACAAGCCGGCACCATGCCCAGTCACCAGGGCCTGTGATCAAGGGGATGTAGTCTTTGGTGTCTGTGGGCTGTTTCATTAGATTGAGGATGAGTGTGTTATGTTGATCCTCACTCAGTGCTGTCTCCTGGGTGCTTTCTGGTTCACAGAACCCTTTGAGAATATAACTTAAAGCGATAGACACCCCAGGAAAAATGACACTCAGGTCTGTGTAGAATTTTAAAGTTTCTCAAACTCTTGGAGCCCATTCACTGAACCCCAAGAGAATATTTTCCAAACGTCCCTGGTGACGAGAGCCACCTGTAGCTCTGGTCCCACATACAGCCCTCAGGCCCCCTTCCTAAGGGTCTAATTCAGCAGGGCTAAGAGTGATCCAGGAATATTTAGCCTCAACAGAGCACCCCCAGGGGATTCTCACCTCTGATGGATTTTGGGATACTCAGGCCCAGGAGACACCGACTCCAGGGGAAAACCCTTTGGTTTGAACTGTGAACATGATCCCAGAGCAGAGTGCTGTGTACAGAGGGATCCATTTTACTGTCTATGGAGAAGTTAGGATCACAGCTGGGAGCTGTTTTCTCTTTGCAGAGTAAGTAATTTAGTAGGAACCCAATGGGACAGCTGTGGTCATGGCTGCTGCCTCAATTGCTTGTTTGGCAAAAAAAATATTTTTTGAGACAGAGTCTCAAGCTGTCGCCCCTGAGTAGAGTGCTGTGGCGTCATAGCTCACAGCAACCTCCAACTCTTGGGCTTAAGTGATTCTCTTGCCTCAGCCTCCCAAGTTGCTGGGATTACAGGTGTCTGCCACAACACCCGGCTATTTTTTGGTTGTAGTTGTCATTGTTCTTTGGTGGGCCCAGGCTGGATTTGAATCCGCCAGCTCTAGTGTACGTGGTTGGTGCCCTAGCCACTTGAGCTACAGGTGCTGAGCCAAAAAGATTTTTTTTTGAGACAGACTGTCAAGCTGTCCCTGGGTAGAGTGCAATGGCGTCATAGCTCATAGCAACCTCCAAATCGGGCACAAGTGATTGCCTCAGTTTTTTTTACTTTTTTTTTTTAGTAGAGACAGGGTCTCACTTGCTCAGGCTGGTCTCCAACTCCTGAGCTCAAGCAATCCACCCGCCTCAGCCTCTCATAGTGCTAAGATTACAGGCATGAGTCACCATGCCCAGTTACAAGTTTTTAATTAATTAATTAACTTAGTTTTAGAAAAAGGGTCTCGCTCTGTCACCCAGGCTGGAGTTCAGTGGCATCATCATAGCTCAGTGCAACCTTGAGCTCCTGGGCTCCAGTAAAGCTCCTGCCTCAGTCTCCCAAGTAGCTAGGACTACAGGTGGGTCTATACTTGGCTAACTTATTTTTATTTAGTTTTGGTAGAGTTGGTAGTAGCTGCCTAAAATGTCATGTTAAGAAGGATTCTGGGCTCGGCACCTATAGCTCAAGAGGCTAAGGCACCAGACACATACACCAGATCTGGGTGGTTTCAAATCCAGCTTGGGCCTGCCAAACAACAATGACAACTACAACTAAAAAAAAAACAAAACAAAAAAAACAGTAGCCGGGGGTTGTGGTGGGCACCTGTAGTCCCAGCTACTTGGGAGGCTGAGGCAAGAGAATCGCTTAAGCCCAGGAGTTGGAGGTTTCTGTGAGCTGTAATGCCACAGCACTCTACCCAGGGCGACAGCTTGAGGCTGTCTCAAAAAAAAAAAAAAAAAAGATTCTGAAACTGAATCTGGGCTTGGCAGTAAAATCATATGATTGATTGTTAATGTCTGCCAAGGATGAGGCAGAGTAGAGGATGATAGCATGTCACATAGAAATATATATAGCATATATATTTGATACCAGCCCAGGCTGGTCTCAAACTCCTAGCCTCAAGCTATCTTCCTGTGTTGGCCTTCTAGTACTGAGATATCTGACCAGTGTTATAATTTAATAGCTCCTGTGCTCTATTTTTCTTAGCTGAGGGCTATGTCTCGCCTTTGTACTCATTTAGCTTGTTGTAGATGTGTGTGACCACCAGGGGGAGGAGTCTGCTCACGTGTTAAGTGCATCAGGTGTGCACTGCACAAATTTAGGCTCATGATAGGCATGTTTTCAGTTTTATTAGCCTTTGATTTTTGCTTTCAGCTTTCCTTTGCAGTATTATTTTATCTTTTAACACCCTGTGGAATTGTAAGGATTTTTTAGTTTGATAGTAAAGGAGAAAGATGGCAAATACATATTTTTATATAGCATACATGCTATCACCCTCCACGCTCATCCTTGGCAGACATTAACAATCAATCATATGGTTTTACTGCTGAGCCCAGATTCAGTTTCAGAATCCTTCTTAACATGACTTTTTAGGCAGCTACTATACCACCAGCTGACCAGAGGAGCCCCTGCAATTAAGCCTACAAATTAGTGGATTCTTGGCCCCAGAGACCAGGCCCTCGCTCCTCCAATGTAGCTTTCATGGGTTAACCTGGTTTGATTATGGTCAAAACGATGGAGTAGCCGAGTGCCAGAGTGGGACTGTGAGACTTGAGAGGCCTCATTCTATCAGCCCGAATGTAAGGGCCTCTTGGAGGAGGAGATGTTGGTTGAAGGCAGTGGGGAAAAAGCAAGGGGAGAAGGGCCCAGAGGCACCAGAACAGTGCTGCCCAGTCTTCTGCCTCACAAACTACTTGCCTTGCTTACCACATTCTAAAACTTCCTCTAACAATTTTTTTCTTTTTATCTACTCCCTTTTTAAAATTAAATATATTGACCAAGCACAGTGGTTCACCCCTGTAATTCCAGCACTCTGATAGGCCTAAGTGGAAGGATCCCCTTAGCTCAGGACTTCGAGACCCGCCTGGGTAAGAGCTAGACCCTGTCTCTACTAAAAATAAAATAACTTGCGGGGCTGGCTTGGCACCGGTAACTCAGTGAGTAGGGCACCAGCCACATATACCGAGCTACTCAGGAGGCTGAGGCAAGAGAATCGCTTAAGCCCAAGGGTTTGAGGTTGTTGTGTGCTGTGATGCCACAGCACTCTACCGAGGGCGACACAGTGAAACTCTGTCTCAAAAAAAAAACAAAAAACGAGTGGGGCGTGGTGGTGAGCGCCTGTAGTTCCAGCTACTCAGGAGGCTGAGGTAGGAGGACTGCTTGAGCCCAGGAGTTTGAGGTTGCTGTGAGGTATAACAGCACTGCATTCTACCAAGGGTGAGAAAGTGAGACTTTGTCTCAAAAAAGAAATAAATACAAAATAATAATTTAAAAAAAGGGTTCTCAGAATGGGCCACCTAAATGATCACACCCTGGACTTTGGGAGGAGGGAGGCGGGTCCTGAGGGCAGGGCAGCGGCCAGGTGGGTGGGGCCTTACCTTGTGAGTGAGCGCATGCTGCTTGAGGTGGTGCACCTGGCTGAACTCCATGCCACACTCGGTGCACACGAAGGGCCGCACGTTCTGGTGCTTGAGCATGTGATTCTGCAGCTGGCTGCGGTAGTGGAAGGACTTGTCACACTCGAGGCACTGGTACAGGGTGGGGCCCTGGTGTGAGGCCAGGTGGCGCTTGAGCTGGGTCAGGGTAGAGAAGTCCAGGCCGCACTCAACACACACGTGGCAGCGGCCACTCTCGTGCTTCACTTCGTGGGCCTTGAGCTCACTGGGGTAGGCGAAGCCGCGGCCACAGAAGTGGCAGCTGTAGGGCTTGACCTCTGAGTGCAGCAGCATGTGGCGCTTGAGGTGGCTGGTCTGCGTGAAGGCCTTGTGGCACACCTGGCACTTGTGGGGCCGCGTGCCCTGGTGGGTCAGCAGGTGCGTCTGCAGGTGGCTGGGCTGCTTGAAGAGCTTGCTGCAGTGTGGGCAGGAGTGCGGCTTAATGCCATTGTGGCCTAGGATGTGTGTCACCAGGTTGTACTTTGACGTGTAGGACTTCTCGCACATGCGGCACTGCCAGCGCTTCTGGCGGTCGCCCGCCTCCACCAAGTAGGAGTCATCAATCTGCACGTTGATGTCTAGCCGGTCCAGCTGGGCCTTCTTGTGGCGCTCCACTGTCGAGCCCACTGTGTCGGCCTCAAATTCACTGGCCCCCTGCCACACGAAGCCCTGTTCTGGCTTTACAGCCTCCGGGGACTCCATGCTGGGGGCCTCAGGGTCACTTAGAGGGGCCAAATGGGGCGGCTCAAAGCCACACTCAGCCGGCAAGGCCTCCGACCCAGACAGCGCCATGCTGGGCTCAGGAAAGGTGTCCCTGGCCGGGTCTGGGAAGTGAGGGTCATAAGGGGTCACATCTAGCTCTGGCATCGGTGTTCGGGGTAGGTGCCGGAGTGTCCGGGGCTTGCGGCTAATGGCGCTGAGGTCAATCATCTTGACAGCGCTGCTTTGCAGGGCCTCGCAGGCACCACCAGGTCCCTCGGCAGGGGCTTCTGAGGGGCCCACGGCCTTGTCGTCACCAGGCACGGAGACCTCGTAGATCTCCTCTTCTTCCTCCACCTTCTCAAACTTGACCTTGGGCACCAGCCGTACCGGGGGCCGCGTCTTCCGCCGGGTGTGTTTCTCCAAGGCTGCCTCTACCTCTAGCACCTCCTCTTCTGCTGGTGTCCCCGAGGCCCGCCCACTGCAGGCCAGCTGGTAGACATCTGGGCCAGGTGGCCCTGACTCGCCCGCAGTGGGCCCCGCCAACTCCGGCCCCAGGTCAGGGTAGAAGGCCTCCGCGCTTATGGTGGCTCCAAAGAGCTCATTTTCTGAAACTAGGCCCAGCACTGCAGCCTGAGCCAAGGACAGCACCACCACGGCGTCCGTCTGTGTCCCTGAGTCCATGAAGCCCTCCATCCCGTGGAGGCCGGCTAGGAGGACATCGCTACAAGGGGAGAAGAGACATGAGTACCAATGACTGGGTGCTGTGTGTGCAGACAACAGACACACTGACCCTAGACAGGGCTCGGCCACTTTGGTGTGTGCCTGGCCCTGACATTTTTCTATTTCTGCTCTGGGGATAGGGCACACCTGTAATTACAGGGAGCAGTGGCACCCTTTGTGTATCTAACCACCTTTTTCATCTCTTTGGGATTCTGGGTAAGCCTTATCCCTGTGTTGGCTTTAGTTTCCCAATCTGTAAAAAAGGGAAGTTGGATTTCCTCAGTGGCTCTCATACTGTGTTCTAAGGGTCCTTCAAGATTCCTCAAAAATCTGATTCAAAAGGCAAGAAGTGAAGATGCTACTGTTTTTTTAAAAAAAATTTAAAAAGCCCACCTACTGAAATATAAATTACTGCATTCGAACATTCAATAGCCTCCCGGCTTTGTTACCAAAATAATTAATTTTGTGTAGACCTTAGTACTGTATCATGAGGGGTTAGCTGACACCATCAGTAACAATGTGGCCTTGGGAGTGAGGATAGGTACATATATACAACAAAACCAGGCGACACTCAAAACATAAAGATGCACCTGGGGCAGGGACCGACCTTCAGGCCTGATATATCTATTGCAACAGGTTATTGTTTGTCTTGATTAGCTAAATTTAAATTAGCATTTATTTATTTATTTTTCTGAGACGGTTTCACCCCCTTGATAGAGTGCTGTGAAGTCACAGCTCACAGCAACTTCAAACTCTTGGGCTTAAGTGATTCTCTTGCCTCAGCCTCCCAAAGTAGCTGAGACTACAGGCGCCTGCCACAATGCACGGCTATTTTAATTTTTTGCAGTTTTTTGGCTGGGGCCGGTTTTGAACCCACCACCTCCCGTATATGGGGCTGGCGCCCTACTCCCTTGAGCCACAGGCGTCGCCCCCACCTGTTTTTTTGTTGCAGTTGTCATTGTTGTTTAGCTGGCCCAGGCTGGGTTTGAACCCGCCAGCCTCGGTGTATGTGGCTGGCGCCCTACCCACTGAGCTATGGGTGGGTAAATACCTACTTTTACACTGATAAAAATATAGTTTTTTATTTTTTTTGGGGGGGGACTTATACATTGGAGATCCACATCAGACCTGTTTGAAAAGAGGGGCTCCTTGGCAGCTGACCCGTTTGTGCCCAGGTCTGAGCTCAGCACTTAGCTGGCTCCCGCTTCATGGTCATGGCCTCTAATTTGACAAGGTCCCTGACCCAGTGGCAATGTGCCCACCTGCCCAGGTGCAAACACAGCACAGTGCCTTGGGGGCCCCAGCATGTGAGTAGCATCTGCTCCCTGAGCATCTGTGGTCTCTGCACTCACAGGGCATTCCTGGTCCCTGCTGGCGCCTGCCCCTCCACCAGCCTCCAGGAAGCCTTCAAGCTCCACCTGCCCTGGGGTCTTCCCATCTGACTTTGCACCCTCTCCAGGCGTTCCTAGACTATGGCACACCAAGTAATGTACCAGAGGCTATGTGGTGGCCTCCTCCTAAGACTCAGAAAGTCGTGTCATGCTCCTTGTCCCCAGCTCAGCATTTGGCACGTCAGAAGATGGGGATGGCTTTACTGTGGTGATTCCTGCTTGCCTGGTCTGCTCCCCTCTAGTGGTGGCCCATCCTCAGAAAACTGGCTCAGGCCTGTTCCCCCTGCCCCCATCTAAGCACTCAGTGGAGCTTCCCCTTCCTGTGGTTACTAAAAATAGCCCAGATGGGAGTTCAGCCTCTGTGAAACGGACACTGAAGATTAAACCGTTATGCTTAGATGGGGCCCTTGTGGAAGGGACCAGACTGGGGGACCTCTGATGGGGTGGGGGTTGGGGTCAGCTGGAATAGGCTGGAAAGGCTAAACCTGCTTCAGAATCACTGCCACTCCACATCCAGCCACTGGGAAGTAGACTCAACTAGCTTGCAGCTTAGGCACTTGCACAACTCAGTTTTCCCACATAAAGAATGGGGATGAGAGCAGCACCTGTGGCTCAGTGGGTAGGGTGCTGGCCCCATATACCAAGGGTGGCGGATTCGAGCCCAATCCCTGACAAATTGCAACAAAAAAATAGCCGGCCGTTGTGGCAGGTGCCTTTAGTCCCAGCTACTTGGGAGGCTGAGGCAAGAGAATCACTTGAGCCCAAGAGTTTGAGGTTGCTGTGAGCTGTGCCACCCCAGCATTCTACTGAGGATAGGGGACATAGTGAGACTCTTGTCTCAAAAAACAAACAAACAAACAAACAAACAAAAAAAACACTTGCCTAAGGAAGGACTGTGAGAACCCAGGGTCAGTGCAGGTGAAGGGGCTCAGATTATGATAAAGCCCAATGTGAAGAATCACGCTGATGTGTCTGCCCAAAAGCCATAGAGCAGGTGCAGCACCCATAGCACAATGGTTATGCAGCACCACATGGAGGGTGGTGAGTTCGAACCCGGCCAGGGCCAGCTAAACAACCATGACAACTGCAACAAAAAATAGCCAGACGTGGCAGGTGCCTATAGTCCTACTTAGGAGGCTGAGGCAAGAGAATTGCTTAAGCCCAAGAGTCTAAGGTAGCTGTGAGCTGTGACGCCACAGCACTCTATTAAAGGTGACATAGTGATACTCTGTCTCAAAAAAAAATAAAAAATAAAAAAAGCCACAGAGCTGAGAGATTTTTCTATTCTCAGGCCTCAAATTCAGCATGGCTTAAGTGAGTCTGAGGTTCACCTCTGGGATTAGAATTACAGAATTCATTCATGCATCTGTGCAACAAGTGCCTGCTAGGTGCCTGCTATGGCCTGTGCTCCGAGACAGCAGGCAAATGAGGCAGGGTCCCCTTCCCACAAGGAGATCTGCCCTGTTCACAACAGCCACCCTGTCCATCAGCCCAGAATCTGCTGCCTCCTGTGTCACAGTCATCCATCTCTGATGTGGCACCAGGAGCCCTCCTGTCTACTATGGATTTGAGCGAACACTACTTTTTTTTTTTTTTTTTTTTTTAAGACAGAGCCTCAAGCTGTTGCCCTGGGTAGAGTACCGTGGCATCACAGCTCACAGCAGCAACTCATGGGCTCAAGTGATTCTCCTGCCTCAGTTTCCCAAGTAGCTGGGACTATAGGCACCCACCACAACACCTGGCTATTTTTTTGGTTGTAGCCATTGTTGTTTGGCGGTCCTGGGCTGGATTCGAACCCACCAGCTTAGGTGTATGTGGCTGGTGCCTTACCACTTTAGCCATGGGCGCCAAGCCCAAACAACACTTTCAATGTATTCTCAGACTTTCCCTAAGGCAGGCCCAGAGAAGAGGAGCAGCTGACCCTCAGGGTGCAGATGTGCATCACATGTGGCACAGACCCAAGTTCACATCCAGACTCTGCGCTTACCAGCACATGACATCAAACAATCCTGATCTCCATAGGCAGAAAGGCTTCTTGACTTAGGGGTGCTAAGGAGGTAGGACGAGGTGTAAATGTTGGTGCCCTTCGCTCTCCCGCCCTTTGTAGCCCCCCAAAAAGTGGCCAACACTTTTCTCCTGGCAACTTAAGGCAGTGGGCATCCAGCAGTCAGCATCCCTCTGAAGTAGAGGATAGCCAGAAATGTTAGCCGGCAACTGCCTGCAGGGCTGGTAGGGTGCCCTTTTGGGAAGCTAACCATGTAATTAACCATCCAAACTAGAGCCCTCTACAAGGGCCATTCCTACAATCATGCCAACACCAGGTGTGCCCTTCCCACATCAACAGGTGGCTTTGACTTGAAAAGATGTATCTGGCTATAGAAGCATCCTTGCTCCTGGGGGGTCTGTGGCCAAACGAGGCTGGAGGCACGGAGAGGTGGCCACAGTTCCCCAGAAACCTGGACAAAAGGGCTCCAGTGCCTCATTCCTAAGTGCTCCCTGGGTCCCATGTGAGCAGTTTAATCCTAAAAGCAACCTCATGGGGAATGGGGTAATGTGGTCCCCACTTCATTGCCCAGGAAACTGGGGCCTAAGGAACATGCTCCAGAGTGCCTGTCACTGGGGCAGAGCTGGTCTGTGCCCAGGTCCACGAGGTCCCATAGCCGCCCCCCACCCCAGGAACTGAATCTATCTCTCTGCTCCTATGGCTGTGCAGCCTGGGGGTCAATCTGAGCATGGCCTCCTCAGGGACTGTCCTGGCACACTGGAGCCAGCAGAGGCACCATGGGCAAGGCCAGCAAATTGTAATATGGGTCTCAGGCCCCTCCTGGTCAGCTGGTCCAGGGCCCCAGCCAGCAGGGGCCACAGAGGACAGAGGACAGACCAGTGTCCTTCTACTGGTCTCCAGTGAGTCGCCAAGCACCATTCAAGCCAGCCCTGGTTGCTTCTACACTGGGCTGGACATTTGTCTGAGAAGAACACACACAACTAGAGAGTGCCCATGTCCTGGGGCTGACAGGATGAACTGGGCCCGGTGTCCATGCTGCTGTGTCCCCTGGGGCTGCCGGGAGGGCTCTGTGAGCCTGTGTGTGTGCAGAAGCGCCTCTGCTGAGACAGGCTGAGAGAAAGAGGAGGCGTCTGACCACCCTGCATTCTGAGGAGTGAGGGCTGGGGACGGGGTGGCCCAGCGTCACCGTACCTCCTCCTCCTGGATTCACATCCTGGTTTACTTCTCACCCTCTGCTTCCATCTGACAGCCTATGACCTTTCTATTTTAATGCCCTGGCACAGAGCTGCCCTGGGTGCCAGAGATGCCTCCCCACCCACCCCAAAGCCTCTCTGTCACCTGCCTGGGGCCCTGCTGGCACCTCCTTTCTTAGGGGAGGGCCTCTCCCCACCACTTAAATTGAGAACTCAGAACAAAAGCTCTTCATGATCTCCCAGAAAAAGGGGAACTCAGACTGCTCTGGGATAGTGAGGCAGGGTTGTCCACCAGCTAGGATGCAGCTGGCCTCCTACTAGGGCACTGTTTGTTCCCAGGGTGGGAAGTGTTAAAGGCAGAGAAACAGAAAAATACATTAGTTGCCTGACTGCAGTTGTGCTGAGAGTAGGGGGAAAGGAGGCCATATCAGAGTGAGACAGGGAGAGGGGAGAAGAGAGAGGGAAGTAGCGGCAGAGGAGGAGCCTAAACGACCGGGAGGCAGGGAAAGGGCTGTAGAGGGCAAGAAAGAAAGGCAGGGAGGGCCAAGGACTGCCCTATTTCCCAGCGCTCACACTGCCCTCCAAGGTCTGCGGGCTAGACCAGCCCCAGGGGAGGGAATCAGGTCTCAACCTAAGGCCCAGCAGGGGACCATCCCTCCCCACAGGGCCCCGGGTCCTAGTCTCTCCCCATTAGTTAATCTGTGGCTCTGCCTTCCTCTCCATTGCACCATAGTTCCTGTAAGCACTTGGCAGGTCACCTGACTCTGTTTCCTATTTGCAAAATGGGCACAAGGGCCCATCTGGAGCCTGGACAGGGAGACCTCTTGGCCTACATGCCTGTCACCAAGGTCTGTCTCCAAGATATGATGGCACCTTCTCTCTTCCCACACCACTCCAAGTACCCCTTTGCCAAGCATCCAGGTGGCCTCACACCCTTGCTCTGGGGCAGAGGCAGGACAGAAGGTGAGGCAGAGCACAAGGGCTGGCTGGACAGTGGCCATTTTGAAGGAAGAACCAACAGGATCTTGTGACCCCACTGGATATTCTGACGAACTCCCATGTCAGGGTCTCAAGAGCCAGCTGGAGACAGGGGGGTGCTCTGGGGCTTCTGCTGGCCCAGGCATGGGATGTCACCAAGCACCTGTGATCAGTATAACTTGATGAATGTTTTTTAGGGGCCCAGCAGGTCCTGCTCCCCGGCATAGTCTCACAGGTTTTTTGCCCCTGGGCCCCTCCTCTTGGCCTTGAGTCACTAGGTCACTCAGAAGCCTCCATGGTCCCACTGCACCAGTGACTCAGTGCATTCATGGAGCACCCCTGGGTGCTGGGTACTGTTCCTGCTCTCACTGTTGGGGAGCTGAGCCCCATGAGCTCGGCTGACAGCGCCAGGATCTTGGGGAGTAGAAGCGGGGTAGAATGTGCATTTTAGCCATCCAGGATGGGGCTCTGGGCCCTTTTCCCCTGAAGCTGGAGAGGCTGAACCAGCAGTGGGCGGGGCTGGCAGCCAGGCGGGAAGGGAAAAAGGAAGTTCAGGTGTATATATGGCTGTAAAAAATACTCATGGTACTTCACCTCATAGTGAAAGCAACCTTTTTGTGTCCCTTGCTTGCTGTCCTCCTCACAGTAAGCTTAGAGGTAAACTCTGCTCACAGCTCCAGAAAGGAAGAGGAAGTGAAAGCTGGGAGGCTTGTGCAATTTGGGCTCACTGCCACTGTCTCACTGCTGCCCAGCCCACTGGCCTCATCAGAACCCCACTGGCAGCAGGCTTGGGGGTGGGCAGCCAAGGGGAAAGTGTGCAAGTCACTGCCTCAATGGATTTCTTTCTGTCTTGGCTTCTCCTTTTCTCTGGGGACAGGGTCACTGAGCCCTGACTTCAGGAGCTGAGTGATTGAGTCACTGACCCAAAGACTGAGAATCAGGAGGTCCGGGGAGAGGAAGGGACTGGTCATACGGGGAGATGACAAGAGAAGGACTAAGACGAGGGTACAGGTCTCTAGCCCTGGAGCCCATCTGCAGCTGTGTGGCCAAAGGATGAAGTCCCATGCATTAGTTTGCTGTTAGTTCAACTGTTCCCAGTCAGGGGCACGGCCATCCTGCCTTGCACATACCCACATCCTAGCCTTGGTGCCTATAGAAAGGCTGACTCACTGCCAGCACCGCCCTTTCTTCACCCTCTAGGATTTAATGCAGGCACTGCCTTGAGAGAAGTGTTCTGAGGCAGGACAAAGACCCTCTTCCTTTTGCCCAAACTTCATCCAGCAAGGCCTGTGATGATGAATTTCATATATCATCGGCGCAGTTAAGCTATAGGGCCCAGCTTTTTTTGTCAAAACACTAGTGTGGAAGTTGCTGGGAAGGTATCCTGTAGAGGTCATTAATGTTTACAATCAGTTGATGTACAAAAGCAAATAATCCTCTGTAGTGTGGGTGGGCCTCACCCAAACAGAAAAAGCCCTGAGAACAAACACCGAGGCTTTCCAGGGAGTGGAAGAATTCTACCTCCAGTCTGTAACACACAAATCCCACCGGAGTTTCTAACCTGCCCTGCAGATTTTTGACTTGTCAGCCCCCACAAATGCACCAGCCAATTCCTTAAAATAAATTCTTTGTATACACACATGGTGTATCCTACTGCTCCGCTTCTGTGGAGAGCCCTGCCTGATACCATCATGCTGACTCACAGTTGTGTGTGTTCCTGATCCATCTCCCCCACGGCTGGTCATCCCCAAGGACACAGGACTGAAGGAGATGGAGGAGCCTAGCAGAGTGTCCTGAGAGGGGCACCAAGGCTGGGAGAAGGAAGCCATAGCCACCAAGGGACTGATGGAAGACTGGCAGCATCCTGGATTTCTGCTCCTTGACACGCCTCCTCCCCAGGGCAGCCTCCAGGATGCACAGACAGGGGCCCAGTTCTGGTAGAGTGTGGGTAGGGGGCGGCCCTTGACTGCCCAATATCCTTACAGGTGAGACAGCAAGGCTTGTTCTGAAAGCCTTTGTTCTTTTGATTCCCCAGGCACACCTAGGACACCAATCCTCTTTCTATGGGCTGAGTGCTGAGAAGGGCCTGGCTCCCACAGAGTGGGTGGCCACTGTGTGAGGCTCCCTCCTCCAGGAGGTCATAGTGACCCTTAAACCCAAGAAAATGAGGACTGGCTCAGCACCTGTAGCTCAAGCGGCTAAGGCGCCAGCCACATACACCAGAGATGGCGGGTTCAAATCCAGCCTGGGCCCACCGAACAATAATGACAACTACAACCAAAAAATAGATGGGCATTGTGGTGGGCGCCTGTAATCCCAGCTCCTTGGGAGGCTGAGGCAAGAGAATTGCTTAAGCCCAAGAGTTGGAGGTTACTGTGAGCTGTGATGCCATGGCACTCTACCCAGGGCGACAGCTTGAGACTCTGTCTCAAAAAAAAAAATAAATAAATAAAAATAAAGAGGGCTGAACCCCATGGCGCAGGTGTGATCTTGGGCCCACTATATTCGAGTGACTGCTCAGGCTCCAGCTCTTGGTAGGGCAGAGATCTGCAACCACAGAGTTCAGGGATGTTATCGTTTGATTAGAGTCCTGATGCCTGGGCCTCACTCCAGACAAGGTTCAGGGCCTGGATGTGGTTTCTTCTAAAAGCTCCTCAAGTGATTCTGAATCTCCAAATTAATTAGTAAGAGCTGATGAACACTCTGAAAGGGACCTGGCCTTGCCTGGTGAATTAAATGGGAATCCCCCTGCCTAGGGGCAGCTGTCCTGCTTCCAACCCTGGGCTGGACACGAGCACTCACAGCCTCACCATGCCCCTACCCCAGCCCCACCATCTGCAGCTCCGCCATTCACAGTACCACACCCCCCAGCCCTACCATCATCAGCCCCATCATCCAGGCCACATCCAGGGGACTCATGCAGACAGCCCAGACGTACAGCCATCCCTGTAGTTTCCTCTTTTGGAAATGTGGGTGTGTGTCAAGCCTCACACCATCGAGCACAGAACAGGGCACAGAGAACAGGCGGAGGTGTGCCATGTGGCAGACGAGGCCAAGCAAGGGCAGAGTGGGGGGTGTTCAAGGACAGCTTGAGGGAGCGCCTCCTTCTAGCTTGGGAGACTCTTGCTTAGCAATTGCCCCACTTTGTCCTGAGGTTAAGTCAGGCAGGTCTCTGCATTTCATAGAAATGAAATAGCCTAAACTGACAGGGTGTCTGCAGCACTAAATTACTGGGCAATCCTGGAGCCCCCAACAGAGCTGCATGAAACACTGATGGCCTCCCCTGGTGCTCAGCATAGGAGGAGCCTGGCACCTGTGGTCTGAAGTCACCAGGTCCCTGCCCAGTGGCTCACATGCCCACATGCTGGTCTCTTTACAAGCAACGCTTGGCTGTCCCACACCAGTATGTTGGCCCCGATAAAGGCTCTTTGCCTTGGCCACTTTGGCTGTATACACTCAGTGATCCTCACTAGCAGGGCTGGAAGGAACTTTGGGGACCCTCCTGTCCAAAACTGTCACTTTGCAGATGTGGAAAGGCCCTCACCCTATAACGGGGATTAGTGAAGCCCAAGGCCTCCAACCTATTAACAGAGATTAATCAGGAAGCTCTTGACTCCTAGTGTTTTCTTTTCCACCCATATCCAGCATGGGGGCTACCATCACATTTGGGCTCCCCCATCGGGGTGTCTGCCTTCCATATTGTGGGGGCCATAAAGCTCAGGATTTGTCATGTGACCCCTGCAGGCAGCACTCTCGAGAGCCCTGCCTGGAGCTGTCGCTCACCTCTCAGTGTGGGCACAGCTAGTCAAAGAGGGAGAACTGGAACTGGCCTTGCACTCCCACCAGTTAGCCTAAAGGGCCCACCACACTCTGCTCCTGGAATCCAGCCCAGACACTCCCCCACAGGCCTCTGCTACGACGCTGTGCCCCCAGGCGCCAGCTGCATGGCTGTGTCCACTGTCTTCACTTGCAGCCTCGCCCCTCACTTTTCCCCAGCCCTCACCTGGCATCACTTCCTCAGGGGCCTCCCCTGAGCCCTCAACCGGTCAGGTTCTAAGCGATTTCATGTTTAACACATTTCCTTTCTGGGCCTTACCATAGTCCCTGTTGATTTATTTATTTGTACAGTTACTTGGTCATCATCTGGCGCCCAGGTGGACTGCAGGCCCTCCCAGGGCAGAGGTCTTGTCTGCTGCCTGCTGTACCCACACAGCACCGTGCCCCCTGAGGACAGCTCCGTCCAAGCGAAGTGAGAACAGAGGCCACATGCTCACCCCACCCGCCCTGGACTTCCTTCCCCTGAGTTCAGGACCGGTTCCTGCTTCCAGGGAAGGGATAGCAGGCTTCATGCTTCTGGAAGGCTCTGTGTCTTTCCTCCAATTCCAGAAGCAAAAATCCACATCTGTCTCCCAAACAAGTATAATATGCTGGGCGTAAAGCTCACCAGCTAGATGGACACAGGTAAAAACTAAACCTGGGCTGACAATTTCAAGGGACAAAGATGAGAATCACACCTGTAAGAATGACTGGGGCACTGACTGGGCTGGAGCTTTTCAGGTCCTATGTTTCTAGACCTCAGGGCAGTCCCTGGGGTGGGGAGCATCATCTCCATTTCACAGACAAACAAATAGAGGCAGTCTCCTGCAGGCAGAGTGGAGCAGGCCAGCCCTCCTGCCCTGTCTGCTCCTGGCAGGGATAGGCTTTCGGGTACTATCTTCCTCCCTGTCAACCCCAGTTCTCCCACACCAGGGCCTGATTTGGGTCTTGTCTTCCTCCCCGGCCAACCCCAGTTCTCCATGCTGGGGCCTGGTTCAGATCTGAGAAGCCTCCTGGTCTCCCTTCCTCCAGCACCAAGCCCTCAGCCTTCTCCATTCCATCTTCCTCCCCCTCCTCCTGTTTCCGTGGCAACGCCATCCTCCGCCCAGCCACCACTCAGTCCTGCTTTCCCATCTCATCTTTCTTTCCTCTTTCATCTCTCCCCTCATGGCAGTATACAGTCCAAACCCCCTCTGTCCTCTGCCTCTGCTCTCTCGCTCCCTCTTACTCTCCTTTTATCTCTTTCAATGTTCTCTTTGTCACCTTAGAGCGACATTTATTTATCTCTTGCTTAAAAATAAAAAGGAAAGGAAGGAAGGAAGAAGGGAAAAAGAAACCCTGTTCACCAGCCCTGGCTTCTCCAGTTCAGTCCTGGCCTTCTTCCTCTTAGGTCACCTCTAAGGGTCAGGCTCCCCACAGTTAGCGGGAGGAAGGACAAAATTCCCAGAATGGACCCCCTGCCTGCCGCAGTGAAGGTTCTCTAGTGACCCCACCCATGTATGGAGGGAAGGGTGAAAATACACAGGTGGGTGGTGTCAGTCTGGGTGGGAGAAGCTAGAGCCCCTAAGGAAGGGTCAAGGTAGGATCTAGAGCATGCTGGACGCCAGGCCTGTAAATCCCCCATGACATGCCTGAGGCCCAGATTCTCTGCTATCCGGGGCACCCCACCCACACAGCAGGAACACTGTCTCCCCAGGTGCCCCTTACCTCCTGTGACGGAGACATAGGCCCAGCCAGCCCCAGGTGCCCAATGCTTCCAGGCCCCCTCTCCCCCCGCCAGCAGGATGGGGGGTGTTCCTCAACACATGCTTGCTGCCATGTTCCCTAAGTGTATCCACCCAGGACCCCCCAACTTCCGTGCCCCAAGTTTAAGGTGGAATTCAGGGCTTTCAGCTTTTCTTCACTTCTCCCTAGCTGTTATTCACTGAAGCTGTCCCAAGGAGATGGGTGTTTTTATTTTCATTTTACAGATGAATAAACCAAGGCTCAGAGAAGCTGGCACTTATCTAAGCCTCACAGCCAGTGAAAGAGAAAGCATCTGCGCTGATTGTGGTTGACTGTGCCCGTGTTCTTCCCGTCCACTCTTCTCCTTCCTGTGCTCCAGGGAGGAGTTAGGCTGAAGCAGCCCAAGCCTAGCCTCCTCCTGGCTTTTCTAATCTGGAGTGGTCAGAAATGACAGGAGAAACCAAGGTCCAGGAACAGAGATTTAACAGAAAACAATCCAAGCCAATGACAGTTGTGGCCCAAGGGTTTTACAGTGACAGAGAATACACAGGCTGGTGGAAATGGTATTAAGTCCCCAGGGATATGAAAATGGTGGGGCCCTGGGTCTGCAGGAGCCCCATGGACTACATGGGTACCTGGCCATAGCTGAGATGGGCAGCTGTGTCAGGGAGGGAGGAGCCGTGGCATTGGTGCCCCAAGCCCCAGGGCCCAGCTGGAGTAGCTACCGGCCTGACAGCTAATGAGGCCTTGTCCTAGGACACAACAGTTCCTGGGTCCAGGGTCCTACAGAGGTTCCAGTGATGGCTGATGCAGGGCCAGCAGCAGGATGCAAGGAGGAAGAGGTGGGGAGTAAACCAGGAAGAATGGCCCCTCGCCATGCAGAGGACAGAAGGGGCAAGGCTCCCAAGGCCTTGCCACATGGGAGCAATGTGTCCTGGGGCAACTCCCCAGGCTTCCTTGGGGTTTGGTTTCCTTGTTTGGAATGGGGTCAGTGACAGGGGAAAGGTCTCATATTCCATCCTTCTTTTAGGCCAGTTGTCTGATGAGATCATGTACATAAAACAAGGAATATCACTAGAAAAGCCCATTTACATAGAGGGAAACTAAGGGATAGAGGGGCCCAGCGATTCCTGCCCTAGGTCAGATACACTGGGGAGTGAGTGGAGACAGGGCAGGCTGAGATGCCTGTGCTCTCCGTGTGTTGGACAGCAAGGCGTGTGCACATGCAGGGCTAGGCGGGGGCCGCGGCTGCACTAGTGCCCCCCAGTACTCTCTCTCCAGCTGATGGTGCGGGTGCCGGCGAGGTGCACAGACCTCAGCAGTTTGGTTAGACTCACAGTTTGGTTAGACACAGATTGAGAACTGTGAAACAGCAGCACAACATATCAGATAGGAAATAAACACTAGTGTGGGGGTAGCCCAAAAGGTCAGAACTTTGTTTTTTTTTCCTTTTAGCTTAAGGGATCAGGAATGTTCTTCACACTGGCACTTCAGGAGGCCATAGGCTCAGAGCACTGGCTGCAGTCAGCCTGGCCCCCTCCCACATGGGTCTGTGTAGCACAGCCCCTTGCCTACGGGCATCACGGGACATGGAGGGGCTGTGGGAGGCCTGGGTGGGGGAAGAAGGTGAGCAGGATCCCTTCTCCAACAGATCCAGTGACAGGGGCCGAGAGCCAGCCCACATCAGATGGACTGAAAGAGGACAGAGAAGAGGCTGAGGCTGGGCACAAGAGCCGTCCTTTCCCACGGTGCCACGCAATTGTTCCCAAGGCCTCCATCGCAACAGTGCCCTGGCAGCGGCTCCCTCCTGGAGCTGGCACTGTGATCAACATTTATTTTGCAGTCACCCACACACACTCAGCATGAGTAGGGACCTCTGCCAGCAGAGGGGTAGGGAACGCCTGTCTCATTTATGTAGTGCCGTGTGCCTCCTGGGGAGGGTGGCACATGGCACATCCCTGCCTACCTTAGTCACCTATCGAGGACTTTCACACAGCCAGCTGTGGGCTGGGCACGCACCAGGGGTGGGAGTTGGGTACCCACAGTTAACCTCACAGTCCAATGGAAAGGGTAGATGCACCTGTGAGAAGAGGTTCCCACCAGGCAGGAGGCGGCGGCAGCTGGAGCCATGCGGCTTCATCCCAGCACCCACTGCCGAAGCTGTACGTCACCAGGAGCTAACAGAGGACAGGGTGCAGGTGGCAGATGGCTGCAGGCTGGAGGAGAGGTGGAAGGAGGACCACAGGGTAGCGGGGCCTGCAAGGACAAACAAAACAGGGCCTTGTGGCTTGGCGCCTGTGGCTCAAGCGGCTAAGGTGCCAGCCACATACACCTGAGTTGGCGGTTTTAAATCCAGCCTGGGCCCACCAAACAATGATGGTTGCAAGCAAGAAATAGCTGGGCGTTGTGGCAGGTGCCTGTAGTCCCAGCTACTTGGGAGACAGAGGTAGGAGAATCACTTGAGTCCAGGAGTTGGAGCCAGTTGCTGTGAGCCGTGATGCCATGGCACTCTATCCAGGGTGACAGCTTGAGGCTCCGTCTCAAATAAATAAATAAATAAATAAATAAATAAATAAATAAATAAATAAATAAAACAAAAGAGGGACTTGTGGGCAGAGACCTGGACATCAGAGGGGAAGGTGCCTGAGGTGGCCAGTGAGGCCACTTCAATCTGGATCATAGAGGATGAACCTCAGACCGGAGCAGACCTGTGGTGGGCTTGGGGCATGTTCACCAATGCAGACTAGTGGCTCATGGGCCACAGTGATTTCTTTTTGTTTTTACAAGCAAAAGTCCTGCCTGTGCTAGGGTGTGAGGGTTTCCCTCACGGCTCTCCTTGCTATGGGGCTGCCCATGGGCTCCAGAGTCCGCTCGGACACATCCTCACAGTCAGCTTGGGCAGGCTGCGTCCTCTCACAGAGCCACAGTTTTCTTGACCCCCAGGATGAGGGGAAGGTGAAACAAGATGGTACAGACTGGTGATAGAATTGTGTCTGGCAAATGGTCACCTCAAACTCTTGCCACTGCAGCACATGTACACACACAGCGTGAATCACCCTGGGCCCCCCAATGTCTGGCATACTTCCTATCACAGAGTATCTAAGTATCATGTGATGAGAGGATGAGCACCTAGAAAAGTAGCCACATCAGGTGTGAGGAAGGACAGACCAGTTGGGATGGGCCTGGTCTTGTGGAAGGTTCTAGCCAGTTCCCAGCCCACATGGAACTCCTGGGTTGCCAGGAGATGGCATTCCTGGTCCCAGTGCCTGGGATGGTGAGGGGGGACCTGGAGAGGTAGGAAGATGTCTTCTGTGAGCCTCTGACAGCCTCACATAAACAGCTCATCTGGGCAGCTCCAAAGAGCACATTCCTCAATGAATGACAAACCCAGTTCTGTAAAGATGTCTTTTTATGGGGCCCACCCCTGCCAGCTAGTATGACCCAACCCTCAGCAAACACGGCTCAGATGATCACAGATCACGGGGGATGGCAGGGCCTGAGAATGAGACACCCCTTGTGCTGGCCCTGAAACCTAAACACTGAGGAAGCATCATGTGTGAAAGCTGCAACAGTCACATGTGGGGTGAGGCCCCTCTTCTTGCAGTAAGAACCAAGGGTTACTCTCCTCTCTGTGCTGCAGCAAGGATGAGGAGAGGGACCACCTGGCTGCCTCCTCCCTCCCTGTGGGAGGAAACGCAAGCTCTCCTAGGCCAGAGAGACAGCAAGGTGGGGAGAGAGCACACCAAACGGGGGCACAGCCTCCAGTTTTCAAAGCCCTGCCCAGCAAAGAAGCCACAAGACCCCCCAACCCCTAGGACAGAAGCTGACATCTGCACAGAGCCCCTGTGGGGGCTCCTACTCCTGATGGCCAAATCCCAATGTTAGTGTCAGCTGTCTGAGAGCTACAGTGCCATCTACCTGAGCTAGCTGACCTTCCCCTGACTGCACCAGGGCCATCCACCAGTTTTACAAACATGGGAATGTTAACAGCCCACTTTTGGTGGTTGCCTCCATAGGGTGAAGGCAGCCTCAGAAAGTCTCACAGCAATTTGAAGATGCTATGACATCTGTGAGGCTTAGAAGTAATCATAATTTCCAAAACAGGTTGCAAAGTACTGGTATAGGGTCCAGACTCTGGAGTCTAAAGGCCTGAGTTCACACCCTTCGCTTGTTCCCAGCACCATGTGGCTGTTCCTCCTTACTCATATAGGGTGGCATGGAGGGCACCTGTCTCACCAGTAAAGTGTGTAGAGGGCTGAGTGCAAACCCTACTTGTTAGCTGCCATCACTAGCACCCATCCTGACTGGGGCCATACAGCAACTACTGGAGGGCTGGACTCCCCTGACGCAAGCTCTTACAGGGGACCTGACCTCTAGCTCCCCTGCCACTGGGAGCTGCCTCCAATGCCGGTTTGCAGGTACAGACCTCATCCTCTGCTCCCCTTTCATCTCCAGGCCAGGGTGGCTGTGGGTGAGGGCTGTAGAAGCTGTAAGATGTTCCTACCCAGACCAGAAAAACCTGATGGCCAGCTAGGCTGGCCTGGCAGGCTCCAGGTTGCCAGGTGCCCTAAGAAGTGGGCAGGCAGGGAGGAGCAGTGGCAGTTTCCCACAGCACTTGGCCTCGTGGTGTCCACCTCAGAACACTGGTGCCTGCCCCTAGCCACCTGCATCCCTTCCCAGAGCACAAATCCCCAAGCTCACCCTGTCTCCATCACCCAGACTCAGGGGGAGACAGAGCCTTCTTCCCAAGCCTTTTGATCCTCAGACTCGGGAATCGTGTCAGCCATATGATATGACTTGTATGCAGTCGGGGCTCAGCATGTGCCACAGGGCTCAGACCCCCATTTCAACCAGTGTGCTGCTCTCACCAGGCCTGCCCTCCACACACGAGCCTGTGCAAGGTCCCTGCTTCTGCATGTCTGGCTCAGTCATTGCCCCTTCCTGCTCCTGGCATGGACTTGTTCTTCCACCTTCCTCCACCTGCCCAGTCTTCCTTGGGGAAGGGCATGGGCTGGGCTGGGCCCGTCTCTGCACAAGGCTTTGTACTTTACACAGCTCTAGGCAGTGTACTGTCCTGTGCCCGTCCTAGATCTGCTAACAACAAATTCAATTCAGTTTGTACAGACACTCAGTGGTGCCTACTATGGCCAGCATGTTGCTGGTGGGGGAAGGCACATAGGACTTCTGCTGTGGGACTCCTCGCAGCCCAGACCCCCAGCCCACTGGCATGTGCTTGCACATGCCTTCCTGGAGCTCTTGCCTCATGCTGCCCAGGGCTCCTTCCCAGAGGCAGTTTCCTCCTGCAGAAATCCCCATGTCCTCCTAGGTCCCTGCAACCTTGGCTAGATGGGGACCCCAGAGCTCTGAGGAGGTAACCATGGTCTCCCAGATCTGCAGCCCGAGGCCCAGACATGAAGACAGGCTCCTCCTTACAACCTCCCCTCCTAGGGCTGGGCTCCAAGCCTCATGCATACCCAGTTCCCTGCCTGTGACTCTGTCCAGCACAGCTCAGGTAACACACAAGCTCTGTCTTCTCTGTTCTGCCCAATAGGGCCCAGGTCCACATCCATCATGGCCTCCTCAACCCCTGCTCTATGACATCTGTCCTTTTGCTGGAGCCGAACTGTCCTCAGGAAGGTCAGACATGAAGTCTCCCTCCCAAGCTGGGGCCTGCCTTCCCATCCTGAGTGGGTTCCCTCAGGGAGACCATTTCTCTAGACTTTCTCTCCCATGCCAAGCCCACACCAGTGACTGAACAGCAGACCTTCTACCACTCTTCACACATCTAAACTGCAAATTGTGTGCGTCCTTGCAGCTATCCACCACTCTCAGCTTCCTTCTTTCTGCTGTTCCAGTTTTCTGGGATCTAAACTCCAGTCACTTCTGAGTGACTGGTAAACATGGGCGGCACAGCACTCTTAGATAAAGAGAGACGAAGACGACAGTCCCTGCCTAAAGGAGCCACAGTAAAGGAAGTCACCCACTACCTGAGTGAGCTGGCAGCTGCACCACTGATCTCAGGCAGCTTCTAGACAGAGGGTGATTAACTCCATGCAAGGGAGTCAGGTAGGTTAATAAGAGCGGAAGAGCATTCCAGAGGGAGGGAAGAAGCAGTGACCATAGGTGTGTAAAGTGACACAGCACAGGACTTGGAACTGCAGCCTGCATGGGGACAAGCACTCTCAGATTACAGGGAGTGTGTGGCCCCTGGGGCTGTACAAGTGGTGGTCTGTCCACTGGCTCACGCACACAGAAGGGAGCCACTGCTCCAAAGGTGAAGTGAACACGACACCCAGGCACTCGTGCACATGCCTGACTGACAGGCTTGTCGGGTCTCAGAGGAGCTTCATTTGTACAGGTTTAAAGAAAAATAAAGAGGCCTACAGGGAAAGAACCAAACTGTTCTGTTTGGATAATTTAGGAAAGCCTGAGTGATGTTCTCTGGAGCAATCAGGTGACATTTACAAATCTCTCTCCTTAATGTATGGGACCACTGTGTCCCTGCCACAAAGGATATGTCAGTACAGTCTGCCAACCCAGAGGCAGTGGGTCCTTTATTTGGTGATGGCCTCCCTGCCAGGACTCTAGGTCAAGCCAACTTGGGGCCCATTGCTAGGACACACCTGGGCAGGAGCCACACTGGACAACTGCTGTGCATGTGAACCAGTCTCTCCCTCATGCTCAGCCCCCATGTCACATTCCCATAGGCTCTGCCCAGCCATCCTTAGCTGGGAATAGTGACACCAGGCCACAGAGGAGGGAGACTTGGCACTGGCATCCACCTCTGACCTTTACCCTCACATCAAGCCTCACCTTGGCCACGCAGAAAAAAGACATCCCAGGGCCATGTCCGAAACAGGCCCCTGGCCGCAGGTTCAGGCCCCACCTATGACTGACAGGCCTCTCATCTGGGGGCCCCTTTCCCAACACCCTTCTCTCTCTGAGCAGGAGACCAAAGGCAAAGTGTCCCGCACAGAGAGTTTTTTAGAGCAACAGAGAAAAAACACTCACATTCTCCCTTCCTCAAATAAACCAACTTTTCTACTCATCCCTTCCCTTGAAAACAGAAGCGCTATTCAAAAGGAAAAAGAAAATTTAAAAAAAAGAGGCAAGAGGTAAGAAAAGGAACTGAATAGAGGAAGAAGAAAGAGGAAAGAAAGAGGGAGAAGAGAGCGATCCTGAGGGAGGTGGCGAGGCCTGGAATGAAAGGCAGAAGGGAAGGAAAGGAGAGCGAGACACAAAGGGTGGAGAGAAAGACAGAGCTTTGAAAGAAAGAATGTTCCAGTGTGAATACAGCGTGCAGGGGAGAAAGGGCCGCTTGAAAAGGAGCAGCCCAAAGCAGTGACCTCTCATTCACAGAAGGTGCCAATCACCACGACAATGCAAACCCTTTCTTCTTTTCTACTTCTCTCCTTTCTGGGTAGGGAGATGCTGAGAACTGCAAGTTAAATCCTAAAAGTACAAAAAATGAATTCGGTTCCACTGGAGAAACATCAAAGAGCTGCTATAAAGGTTCCCCAAAGCGTGCTACACCCCCAGGAAGTGCCCCCTCTCCAAGGGCCACAGCCCGGGTGGCCATCAGCTTGATTTCAGGGTCAGCTGCCCCTGTGTGGCCCAGCCGCCTGGCTGCAGCCTCCTCCCAAGGGTCCTAGTGAACAAGGGCGAGGTAAGAGAGCCCAGGCTACACAGGTGCGGTAAAGTTTGACCTCCATGGGCAGCTCTGACCTCTATGTGCCCGACCTCTCTGGGAGCCCATAGACCTTCCCAGATTGGACAGCAGAGGAGGGGGGGTCTGAGTGAGGCAGCTGCTCTGGTCAGATGTAGAGCAACTCACCTAGCCGGGTGTGTCCCCCGTTCCTCCTGGGTGCCGCAAACATGCTGTGCCATGCCCCCAGCAGATGTGCGGAGTGAAGGACATTCTAAATTGGCCCTGGGTGCAGGCGTCCACTCAGGGTACTGCACCCAGGAGGCCCGCGGCCTGCTCAGGCTGGGCCCTTGCTTCAGAAGGGCAGCCGACCCCATTAGTGCTTTTCACTGTCTGCCAACTACCAGGTTAGCCTCCCTGGTGAGGAAGGGTCCCTGTGGACACTGAGGCTTACTCTCACATTGAGGGTCATCACGAAATACAGGTGCCCGGGTCTGGATTCGGACTCCTGTCCTCCCTCTTCCCCAGTTAATGCTGAGCCCAGCGCATGGGTGACACATGCCCATGGCCCTCAGTCCAGTGACCAGACACTTCCCACAGTGTTGCTCTGAGATCACAGGTGAGCATTCCTGGTCCTTTGCTTTGTCAGTATCTTCTTCCTCTTGTCATCAATATGTAGTGAGTTATGATGAGAGCTGAAATGGGGACGCCTTCCCCTGTTCCCTTCTGATCATCCAAATGCCAGATAATGAGAAGTGCCCAGGAGCAGAGAGGCTGAGCAGAGGAAGACTGATTGGTTTATTGATCAGCTGAGTGAGTCTCAACCATGCTTATCTACTCAGCACTCAGCATGTGCCAGCTCAGTGGGACGGGCTGGGATTATATGGTGGCAGGAATCCCAGCAGAGATGCTTGAGGCCAATATAGTGTTGCCTGGAGTGGGGAGGGTGGGCAGGAGATACAATGAAGCAGGGAAGGAAACCTGCCTTTGTTCCCTTCTGGGAAAGGCTGTTACTAAGTTGGAACAGGCTGGGAAGGGCTCCATGCCCAACCAGGAGAGAAGGGACACTTGGAAAGTACAAAGGAGCACAGGGTAGAGGTCTAACTGAGCCTCACTCTTGCATTTCAATTTGACAAAGGCAAATTCCAACAGATACTTGTTTAGTACCTGCCATGTGTCTACCAGCTACACAAAGGACCTAGCCTGCCTTTAAGAATGTGTGGTACGGCTCGGCGTCTGTGGCTCCACACCTGAGCTGGCAGGTTCCAATCCAGCCTGGCCCACCAAACAACAATGATGGCTGCAACCAAAAACTAGCCGGGCGTTGTGGTGGGCCCTGTAGTCCCAGCTACTGGGGAGGCAGAGACAGGAGACTCGCATGAGCCCAGGAGTTGGAGGTTGCTGTGAGCTGTGATGCAACAGCACTCTACCCAGAGCGACAGCTTGAGGCTCTGTCTCAAAAAATAAATAAATAAATAAATAAATAAATAAATAAATAAAAAAGAATGTGTGGTGTAGTGAGAGCCACAGGCAAGAAGACAGGTGACTGAGACTCAGTGTGTAAAGGGAGGGCTATCATGGAGGACAGTGTGTGGTGCCCACAGAGGGAGCTTTGGGGTTGGAGGTCAGGGAAGCCTTCTCAGAGAAGGTGGAATGGAGTTATTTTAATATATTGAAGTGAATTAAATTTTGATTTACTTTGAAAAAGCTTTCAAGAATTTCACTGGTAAGATACCCCAGTGTCTGGGGGAAAAAAAGAGCTTGATCAATGAACTAACAGATAAACATCTGATGTTTCCCTGATTGGTTGGTGCATTGGGAGAAATAAGACAGAAGCAGCCTGGCGAGAACAGGTGAGGATAATTAACTCCTGTAAAGACACAGCCACAGCTCAGTGCAGCTCAGCAGTGAATGGTATTTACATCGTGGGCTTAACCCAGAGTTGTGATACGATGATACTAGCATGAGAGAAGGAATGATAGGGGGTGGAGAGAAAAACTGTCAACCTACAAGGAAAGAGGCAACACAAATGTCCAAAATTGGTAAATCAAGCAGTCGTAGATGAAACACAGTCTTTGAAAATACAAAGGTGAATAAAAGAAAGAAGGAGCTGAGGGAAAAACAGTTAACTGGCCTGGAGGGCTGCAGGTGGGTGAGCAGGGCAGGGCCCACTACTGTAGTGTAGAATATTGTTTGATGTAAAAGAAGATACAGATGTATTGACTCAGATTAAAAAAAAAAAAATTAAAAGCAAGCAAACAAGCCACAAAGACTTAGTAAAGAGTGCACTATTAGGGTGGGAGTCTCAGTGTGTAACACACCTTTTGGGGGCAAGACCCAATTGTAAGAGGGACTTTACCTAACAAATGGAGTCAGTGTAATCTAGTTTCTTGCAACCTCAGTGAATCCCCAACAATTAAAAAAAAAAAAAAAAAAAAAAAAGAGTGCACAATTAAGTAAAATTGGAAAAAAGCTGAAATCCTTTGACCACTTACGCGAGTTGCAGAAGTTTGGTATTAATTTATTAGAAAAGAAAAATTTTTAAAAAAAAAGTTAAACACGCTGG
>CAUYPK010026844.1:0-19071 GCA_963574355.1 Loris lydekkerianus
GGGATTGAATTAAAATTGTATATTGCTTTGGGCAGTATGGACATTTTAACAATGTTGATTCTTCCCAGCCGTGAGCTTGGTATGTTTTTTCATTTGTTAACATTTTTAGCTATTTCTTTTCTTAGAGTTTCATTATAGAGATCTTTCACCTCCTTCGTTAGATACACTCCCAAATATTTCATCTTCTTTGGCACTACTGTGAATGGAATAGAGTCCTTAATTGTTTTTTCAGCTTGACTATTGTTGGTATATATAAAAGCTACCTATTTATGAATGTTGATTTTGTAACCTGAGATACTGCTGTATTCCTTGATCACTTCTAAGAGTTTTGTAATAGAATCCCTGACGTTTTCCAGATATACAATCATATCATCTGCAAAGAGCAAAAGTTTGATCTCCTCTGACCCTATATGGATACCCTTGATCACCTTCTCTTCCCTAATTGCAATGGTTAAAATTTCCATTACAATGTTAAAGAGCAGTGGAGACAGTGGGCAACCTTGCCTGGTTCCTGATCTGAGTGGAAATGATTTCAATTTAACTCCATTCAAAATGATATTGGCTGTGGTTTTGCTGTAGATGGCCTCTATCAGTTTAAGAAATGTCCCTTCTATACCAATTTTCTTAAGTGTTCTGATCAGGAAGGGATGCTGGATATTATCAAAAGCTTTTTCTACATCAATTGAGAGAATCACATTGTCTTTGTTTTTTAATTTGTTTATGTGCTGAATTATACTTATAGATTTATGTATATTGAACCAGCCTTGAGACCCTGGGCTAAAACTGACTTGGTCATTACGTATAATTTGGTGTGCTGCTGGATTCTGTTGGTCAGGATCTTGTTGAATATTTTTGCAGTTATATTCATTAGTGATACTGGTCTGTAAATTTCTTTTCTTGTTGGACCTTTTCCTAGTTTGGGGATCAGGGTGATGTTTGCTTCATAGAATGTGTTGGGTAGGATTTCTTCTTTTTCTATACTTTGGAACAGGTTGAGTAATATAAGTACTAGCTCCTCTTTAAAGGTTTGGTAGAATTCTGATGTGAAGCTGTCTGGTCCTGGGCTTTTCTTTTTAGGGAGATTTTGTATGGTTGTTGCTATTTCAGAACTTGATGTAGGCCTGTTCAACATTTCCACTTAATTCTGGCTAAGTCCTGGAAGGTGACGTGCTTCCAAGTATTGGTCAATTTCCTTCAGATTTTCATAGTTCTGAGAATAAAGTTTTTTATAATATTCATTAAGGAGTGTTTTTAATTTCTGAGGAGCCTGTTATTTTGTCTTTGTCATTTCTGGTTGATGAAATTAGAGATTTTACTCTTTTCCCTGATTAGGTTAACCAAGGGTTTATCTATTTTATTGAACTTTTCAAAAAATCAACTTTTGATTTATTGATATGTTGTATAATTCTTTTGTTTTCTGTTTCATTTAATTCTGCTCTAATTTTGGTTATTTCTTTTCCTCTTTGGGTTTGAAGTTGGAATGTTCTTCCTTTTCCAGTTGCTTGAGATGTCCCATTAAGTTGTTAACTTCCTCTCTTTCCATTCTCTTGAGGAAGGCTTGCAGTGCTATAAATTTCCCTCTTAGGACTGCCTTTGTAGTATCCCAGGTGTTCTGATAGTTTGTGTCTTCATTGTCATTTTGTTCCAAAAATTTGGCAATTTCCTTCTTATTCTCATTTCTGACCCAGCTATCATTCAGCATAAGGTTATTTAACTTCCATGTTTTTGTATGAGTATGCAGATCACTGTTGTTACTGAGTTCAACTTTTATTCCATGGTGGTCTGTGAAGATGTAAGGTATAATTTCTATTCCTTTAAATTTACTGAGTTAGACTTGTAACCTAAGATGTGATCAATTTTGGAGTATGATCTGTGGGCTGATGAGAAGTATGTGTATTCAGTTTTGTTGGGATGAAATGTTCTGTAGATGTCTGCTTAACCCCAAGTGTCGGATGGTTAGGTTTAAATCTAAAATTTCTTTGCTCTGCTTCTAATTGGAGGATCTATCCAAAACTGCCAAAGGAGTGATGAAATCTCTGACTATTATGGAGCTGGAGGAAATCAAGTTGCTCATGTTTATTAAAGTTTCTCTCATAAATTGAGGCGCATTCTGGTTGGGTGAATAAATATTGAAATCTCATAATATTGAGTATTACCCTTAACAAATGTGAAGTGACCATTCTTATCCTTCCTTAATTTTGTTGTTTTAAATCCTATTGTATCTGCAAATAGAATCGCAACACCTGCTTTTTTCTGATTTCCATTTGCCTGAGATATCAGCGACCATCCTTTCACCTTGAGTCTATTTTTATCTTTTAAGGTAAGATGAGATTCTTGTATGCAGCAAATATCTGACCTGAGTTTTTGTATTCAGTTAGTTAACCTGTGCCTCTTTAGAGGACAATTTAAGCCATTCACATTAATGGAGAATATTGATAAGTCTGGTAAAATTTTGGATATTGAGTTTTTCAAAAGTCCAGTGGACATTTCTAATTCTATTGCCACTGTGGAAGTTGGAGTTTGATCAAAAGTTTCTGAGTGAGTTTACTTTTGTGGTAGAGGATGGGGCTGGTCATTATGGAGGATAGGTCTGAGAATATCCTGAAGAGCTGGTTTGGTTATGGCAAATTTCTTCAACATATGAATTTTATTAAAGTATTTAATTTCTCCATCATAAATGAAACTCAGTTTGGCTGGATACAGGATCTGAGGTTGAAAATTATTTTGTTTTAGTAGATTAAAAGTCGATGACCACCCTCTTATAGCTTGAAAGGTTTCAGAAGAGAGATCTACAATCATTCTAATATTTTTTTCTTTGTGGTTTATGTTTTTTTTTTTTTTTATATCTGGCTGCTTTGGGAATTTTCTCCTTCATATTAATTTTAGTGAAGTTAATTATGATGTGCCTGGGTGATGTCTTATTTGGGTTGAGTCATGCTGGGGTTCTGAAAGTGTCTGCTATCTGAATTTCAGAATCTCTTGGCATGTCTAAAAAATTCTCTTTCATAATTTCATGGAGAAGAGCCTCTATGCCTTGAGAATCCACTTCATTGCTTTCAGGGATTCCAATGAGGCGGATATTAGCCTTCTTTGAATTATCCCAGAGCTCTCTGAGAGAATGGTCCATTTTTGCTCTCCATTTCTCTTTCTCTTTGAGAGTTTGGGAGTGTTCAAAAGCTTTGTCTTCAATGTCAGAAATCCTTTCTTCTGCTTGCTCCACTCTGTTACTGAGGGATTCTACTCAGACCTTTCAGGGCTGCAACTTCTTGTCTCAATGTGTCAAAATCTTTGGTGGTTTTGTCTTTAAATTCGTTGAATTCTTGACACAACTTTTGAATTTCTCCTCGAGTTTCTAATTCCAACTTTTGAATTGCTGCTCGAATTTGTAATTTCAACTTTTTCTCCATTCTATTAATCTTGTTTGCAATCCAAATTCTGAGTTTGATTTCTGACATCTTTGCCATCTGTTTTGAATGGGATCTTTAGTTACATCTACCATATCTTTCCTTGGGGGGGGGGGGGTTGATCTACTCTGGTTATTCATGTTACCAGAGGTTTTCCACTGATTGCACCCCGTGATCATTTTACATCATTTGACTATATGAGTGGATAAAGAAACGTTGGGTTCAGGGCTCTAGGAGTAGTAATTAACCAACCCTTTGCCAAAAACCTGGGACTGGTGTCTATACCTCTTCCCCTGGAACTTTGCTGAGGACCTGTACTGTGTTACAGCCTGAGAAACTGGGGACCTGCTTGGTGTGGTGGGGCTAAGTGGCTCTGTCTTGTTTGTAGCTGGTCTCTGTCTGACGGTAGTGAAACAGTTACTCTGAGTTGAAGACTTAGCTGTGGAGAAATACCAGCAAGTAAGTCACCCCGCCCCCCACAGGCAACAATTGGAAAAGGAAAATCTAGCCTTCCTACAACCACACACCCAGGGAACCACTTGGATAGTCCTCAGGCGATTGGCTCAGTTCAAAAGGTCCAATAAATTTTCTCAGTGAGCACCTGTCTCAGGTGGGAGAGTTTAAAAGGTCTCTGGCAACTAGATGACAAGGGTCTGCTGACAACTCTAGTATGACTTGCTCTGGTGCTCCATGAGGTCAGGAGGACCCACCCAGCAAATAGATTAGTCTGGGAAGGTTGATGCCTCCTTCCCCACCTTTCACCTCTGTCACACCCAGTCACTGATAACCCTGCAAGTCTGTGACCCAGTTGCCTTCAATGAGCAGATACTCCAGGGGTTTGCACCTGCCTTAATCACAAGGAAATCTATATCTCCTCAGCCAGGCTGCTGCTCTCTGCCAGTATCCGGCAGGGGGTGGTGAGGCCTGATAGCCTTTTGCGCTTTATTAGGCTGGGCTGTTCACTCAGTTCCCGCCCTGCCCTGATTGATGTAGGAATTTGTTTCCGTCCCAGCTAAATTCCCCTGTAGAAGAGAAGCTGTTTTGAGTTCACAGAACCTGCATCTCAGACCCTGTGTTTGCTGCTGCAGGTTTGTATTTGCAGCATGGTTAGCTGTCAGTTCTAGCCTCCTGCCCTCCTTTGTCTAGGCTGATGATCCCCTGAGGACTGGGTGTGTCTTAGGCTCAGTAAAGCAGTCCTCTGGGTCAGCCCTGCTCTGGAAGTCTGCTGGTGCAATTCTAGTCCCTGAGCGCCACCCAGGCTTGTACTGCCTCAGGCAAACCCTTTACTCATGGGGCCTGTATTTCCATCCCAGGTCTGTTCTGTGGTGGTTGCCACCTGAGAAGATGCCCGACCTCCTCTGGTTGCCCAGAGTGACAGGGGGTATGAGTCTGGACTATCCAGGGGTGAGCCCTATTGTTGCCAAAAACAGCTGCTACTCTGCGCCTTGGGGCCCTGCCACTCCTGTGTGGTTCCCTCTCAGCCAACCACCCTCTCCTCACTCCCATGCTGCAAAATCAGCACTGACCAGCAGCAGTTCAGGCCCTGCCCACACCTCTTGAGAAAACACTCAAGAATCTGGACTTCTGGGAGACAGGTCTCAGGACCTCAGAGTGTGAGTGGAGGGGAGTGCTGGGAGCTCAGAATTGCAGGTAGAGAATATATACAGTTTTACAGTTTTACACAGTTTTATGCCTGGCAGGAGAGTGCCATGGCACCCTAGTAGGAGAAGTAGGTCCAGTTTTTAGAGCATCTCTCATGTGGAGTATAATGGGAGGACTTTTGAACTCTGCTTGTTTGTTTATGGGGTACTCTGAGCTGTTCTTATGGGGAAGGGGACTTCTGTCTGCTTGGTGATGGATTTTGTACCTTTTATTTGTATCCTTGGGGTTATCACTCACCTCAGCAGGGTTGATGTGCATTCTTCAACCTTCTCTCTTGGTGCAGCTCTAATCCACCAGGTTACTTGCTAAATTTCTGTCCTTTAATTCTCCTTCTGGATGGGAGCCTCTGTGCAAAGCTGGCTTCAGCCAGCCATCTTCTTGACTTATTCTGTACTGTAAGGATCCCTCATAAGATCCCCAGGTAAATCTTCAGGCTGGACCTCAGATTACAAATAAATAATGCTGATCTGAGCTGAACCTGCAGCTTGGGGCACAGCCTCTGAGTCAGCTGAGCCCCTCCAAGTCCATGGACCCAGAGTGAATCCTCAGACCTATGAATGTGGAAATATGCCCCTGCATTTGTAAGTGACTAAACTTTAGATGACTTTTTGTAACAACGTATTGTTGCACAGATGGCATTTTTGTGCATCTTGTGAGTTATATAGATTACTGATATAATTACCAAAGAGTGTGTGTGGAAGGGGGTAATTTCCTCTCAAAACTTGTAGTGTTTGAGTCTTAATATTTATTCATAAGAATTTTTCCAGTAATAATTTTTTATTGTGATTTGACTGGCTGCTGAATTTATTCTTAAGGGTTCTCAGTCCCAATTCATCTGAAAGAAACACCTGGGGAGGTTTGTGGGAGAGGGGAGATAACTCCCCTCTAGTTAAGTTCTCTCAGTATTTATTTTTACACGTGATATTAGCAAAAAGGTCAAGAGAAATGATTCTCTTAGTATTTTTAAAAGATTTCATTAAAACATAAATATACTTACCCACCCAACAAATCTCAAATATTATCATTCTATGTGCATCCTAAGTCTTAGAGAAAAAGATCAATTAGCCCAGAGAGACGGGGGTGTTGTAATAAAACCACCATGAAATGTATTAGTGTTTTAAGAACATCTGCCAATTTTTCCTCCAAATAATTTATACCCAGAAGATAGTTTCATGTGTTTATACCATCACAAGAAGCAATTATATTCTGTAGGAATCTACATCTGTAGTGGTGAGAAAAAATATTCAGCATAGTCTGAAAGGTCCATTCAATCGGTTGATTTATGGTTCCTATCCAAACTTAAAAATATTTACTTGGTATGGAGATATGCCTTTGTTTGCTGGTTTTAGCAGGACTAATTATCATGGAACTAAAAAAATTTATAAAATGTGAATTGTTTCCCTGTGAGGGTAAGGAAAAAATTCTGGTTTCTGTAAATTAAATATATGCACACATTGGAATTGTAGAATCTTTTAACTTTAAGGTAGTTAACTGTCTAGCTTTAAAGTGTTAATGCAGTGACCTGACATTTTTGGATTCCCAGGGTCTATTATGACTAAGGTGCATTTGCCATTTATGTATTTAACTGTGGTATATGTATACCATGGAATGCTATTTGGATTTTACTATTAGAATTAATTGTATTTAATCTCTAAACTCTCTCTGTATTTAATCTCTAATTAAACTGTGGCTAGTTTGTATTACTTTTCTATGGAAAAATTTACATTTTAAATAATCTTTCTAATCAAACTGCTCTTATTACTAAGAAAATATAATTTAAAAGGTAAAACACTATTCTATGAAATGATAAATAATAAAACATTTGCTGAGAGTCGATTATACATTCTACATTCTTCAAAGAGTTTTATGTGTATTAACTCAATTATCCCACATAATACCCTTTGAGATAGGTGCCATCATTATTACTATCTTATAGATGAGAAAAATAAGGTACAGAGAGTTTAATTCACTTTCCAGTGTCACACAGAGTGTACGTGATGAAAGCCAGACTCTAACTCAGGCAATCAGGGTTTAGAGCCTGGATTCTTAAAATGTATATTGGCCAATTTCTAATGTTATAACTCTAAAATTTGAACTAATTAGGATGCTTATTGGTAATAATTTCCCTTTTAAAGCACAGGGGCTACTAAAATTCATCTTCAGTAACTGGTAAAAGCCAACATACTAAATTCGTAAAAGGTCACAGTCTCAGCAGGTGATACGATTCTATACTTAGGGGCTTGGAACACAAATCTTATCATGCCTGGCTGATTATTTTTTCCAGTACCCTTTGGATAGGAATGATCAGAAAAAATAATAAATATTTAATTTTGAATATTTTAGATTAAGTATTTTAAAATTGGATACTTTTCTATATTTAATGATTTTATGTCAAATTACCAAAATCTTAAATTTGATAAATGGTAGTTGAAGGAACTGATGATCAATTTTCATCAGTTTCGTCAGAAAAAGAGATTTGCACAGGTAGTGACTGCAAGTTCCATGTAATTTTGTAATGATGTGGCATATGTTTGTCCTGCAATGGAACGTTAAAATCTTTCTAAGGTCCTAGCCTCATGGTGGCAGCTTCTGGGAGAAGCTATTCAACATAAACACCTGCATCTCTGTGAATGGCTATAGAAACTGTAGAAATAAATCTGTTTTATCAATTGTGTCAGTTAGTGATGCTTTTTAAATGAGCACCTTAATTTATGAAGTTCTTTCTTGGAAAGAAAGATCTTGGTACCTTTCTGAAACATATTCTGTGTTATATAAAGAACTAGATTTAACTTGAAATAATGATGGAACTTATAACTTTCCTCTTTAGGGCTCTAAAATTCTGCAGAGCCAAATAATGAAATCAGAGAAATCTATTTACAATCAGGGTTTGATCCGAAATAAAACTGGACACTTTGAACAAGGCACTCCTCCACCAGGGGTAGCACAGTGCAATTATCCTTGCTCAGAATATTAGATATTTTAAATTAATTTATAGGAAAGCAAATGCAAAACTAAATGCTTAATGATAATCAAGAGCCTATTTAAAAATAGGTCAATAATTTAAGAGTGTGTTAACAAATAATATATATCTCACCATATTATAGGCTGACCAACCATCTCAGTTTGCTTGGGTTAGAAATGAGAGATTTCCTGGGATGTTATAGTATATAATAGGCATGAGAATTTCACAGATAACCACATGTATCATGTATTATCACTCCTTTCCCTCTCTGGTGACTATATGAAATAAGAAAGTATGTTTGTGTGTGTGTGTGTGTACATATATATACACACATATTTAATTATCTTTTTATTTTTTTAAATTCAGAATATTATGGGGATAAAAACATTTGGTTGCATGAATTGCTTTTGTAAGTCACAGTTACAAGTGTGCTTATAAGTCACAGTTATAAGTGTGTACCCACACTCAGATAGTGTACCTTGTACTCATCGACCCTTTCTCTCCCCCCTCTCCCTCCTGCTTGATTTCTGTTGAGTGTTATTTCCATATGTGCACATGTTGATTGATTAGTTTCAGTTTAATAGTGCGTACATGTGGTGTTTGTTTTTTCATACTGTGACACTTAGAGGAATGGTCTGCAGTTCCATTCCAGTTACTATAAGAGGTGTTAGTTTGCCCTTGTTTTTTATTGCTGAGCAGGACTCTAAGGGACTGCAAACTAGAACAACCTCTATGGGATGAGTGTGAAGTCCTCACAGAACTAAAAGTAGACCTACCATTTGATCCAGCAAGCCAACTATTGGATATTTACCCAAAGGAAAAAAAAAGATATTTAATAAAAACAAACACACCTGCACTGGAATGTTTTTTGCAGCACAATCCACACTCGCAAAGATGTGGAAATGACCTGAGGGCATATTACTTTTCATGTTCCTTATTTGTGCAGGACTAGTACTAAATAATGAGGATAATTGAGTCCCTCCCTTCAAGATGCATATAATCTGGATGAATTGAAAATTTTAACATGAATTCTGAAATAAACCAAATGAAGACATACTTTCCTCCTCGCTGAGTTCACACCAATTTATAAAATCGCACACTTTCAGCTATTGGCATTTTTCAAGATAAAACTCCCTTTGGCATTTCCCTGCTGACTGCTGTGGAGCAGCCAAGTAGAGTATAACCATTTTATGTCTTGTCTGTCCACTTAGCTACCTCCGAGGCTCAGCGAATTCATTGCATTAATGTGCTGTTTTCCAGATCCAGTTTAAATGCAGTGATTCTCTACCTGTTTTGCTTTGTTTTAACAGAGTTTTATTCTGTGAAAGACATTCTGGCAGGCTTTTTGCTCACTCCTTTCATCCTCCTGAGCGTGATAAATGCTATTATGATCAAGGAAATAGATATAGTAGGTAAGGTTACTTATAAAATCTTAAGTTAGAAAGAGAAAAAAAAATACCCACATGTGAGCACAGTAGCTGCTGCACGTATCACCCCCAGAGTGGATGCTGTGATGGACTTTCACCTGGATCCAATGGGACCGGACCAACCTGGAGGCTAAAACAAACCCCACTGGGCTACAGCTGCTGTCTTCATTCTCCAAGCACCATGGTGCTCTGAGTGCTCTTGGTTTATTTTTCATGCGAGATTGCATCACAGAACATGAATCAAAGTGCAGGGTACACTTGTCCTCAGTCCGTTGATGTACTTGTCTTCTGCTTTATAAAGTGATGATAAATTTGATCATATTTGTGACCCCCCCAGAAAGAGAGATATTTTCCTACCTCACACGTATCCTCTGGTGATAAGCACTTTTACCTCAAATGGAACATGTTATTTTTCTTTCTTCCTTTGTTGAATAAAATTTACAGTGTTTTGTGAAAATACTGAGGAACTTCCTAAAGAGTCCTATAGCTTTTGTAAACATGGGAATAGTTATTTGGTCTTTGTCGCTGATTCCTGACACATACCTCCTAAAGCCCTTGCCATCGGACTGGTCAGAGTGCTGTGTGTTTTGATGTTTGATCTTTTTCCTTAGTTTTTGATACAGAGCTCCTGGATCATAATTTTCTGGGTTATAGGAGAATCTTGTTTTAGTGGGGTAACTCCTGGTGGGTCCCTTGATAGCTTCAGGATGGGGGCTGGTCACCAGAAAGACCAAGCCTTGATCAGAAGCCTAGAACTTTTAGCCCCACCTGCTCTAACTTCCTGGGAGGAGAGAGAGATGGAGTTTGAGTTAATAACAAATCATGCCTACATAGGGAACCTCTGAAAAAGCCACTAGCTGATGGGATTTAGAGCGCTTTTGGGTTTGTCAATGCATCCCAGTGCTGGGAGGGTGATATACCCCAACTCCACAGGGTAGAAGCTACTGCACTCAAGCCCCTTCTGGACCTTTTTCTATGTTCTTGTCATCTGACTATTCATTTTGTATGTCCTTTATAGTAAACCAGTAAGTATAAATAAAGTGCCTTCCTGAGTTCTCTGAAGCAATCTAGCAGATTATTGAACCTGAGGTGGCAGTTATGGGAACTCTCGCTATATAGCTGATTGATTAGAAATACTGGAGTCCTGGGATTTGCAACTCACATGTGAAGTCTTGTAGGGTTGAGCAGTTAAGCTGTGGAGTCTGTGCTAGCTCCAGGTAGTTAGTGCCAGAATTGAAATGAATCGTTGACCATCCAGTTGGTGTCCAGAGAATCCAAGAATTGGTTGCAGGGTTCTGAAAAGTGCCTCAGAGAAACAATATTCCCTGGTTTCATTCCCACTGTGTATTGAGTATTGTCCATTCGGGAATTCAGAGATACACAAATACATTGTGGCTGTGATAAAACTATACCTTTTAAAAGCAATTAAAGATTAAAGGATAATTATGGTGGCAAAGGTGATGTGGAAGATGAATGTAATAGCTGTAATGTATTGGGAACTTAATGTCATTCCCTAGTCAACAGTCCTCATCTACATCATCTCATTTAATTGTGAAAATAGATAATAGCTACCATCGTATTTTCCACTTCACAAATGTGGAAGCTGAGTCTTGCCAAGATTAAATAGTTCTTTGGGGGTCACATATCCAGTGTGGGATTAGTTCTTTGGGGGTCACATATCCAGTGTGGGACTGTGTAAGAGTCCAGGTGAAGATGGAAGAGGCTTCACGACCATTGCCCAAACAGAGAGACATGGGGATGGGAGGAGCAGCTCCCATTGGGAGTGACCTCAGCTTGCCAGTCAGCCCAGAAAGTGAAAGCAGCATTCACTGAAGTGTAAATATTGACGATAGGCTAAGTCCTCATAGGGCATGATGCAAGTATTTCCGAGGAAGATGAGACTGGGAGGATGAGTCGAAGGGGTGCGGAGGGAGGCAGAAGTATTTTGTGGTTGTGGACACTTGAAGTGCCTGTTTGTGTGTGGAATAAGGGTTTCTAGAGTCAAATCAAGATGTGTTTAGCTGTGTTTTCCAAGAGAAGCATGTTATGGAAATGAAAAGAGGAGGCTTGAAACTTTCTGAGGGTAGTTTTAGCTTGACGTGTGCTTTTGGGCTTTAAGTGTTCAGAAGCCTGATTTTTAATGCTGGCAATTGGAGGCCCCAGGGATCAGAATCTGGGCCTCCAGAAGCAGAGGACCATCCTTTGGGTTTTGTAAATCCTTGTTGTGAGATTGTGTGTCCTTGTGAGGATGCATAGTCCTTGTTGTGTGTTGGGGTTTATATCTTCTAGGTAGGAAGAGTATTTTCCATGTTAGTAAGTCCAAAGGAACGGTAAAGAAGATCTTTTACCACTTGGACAAGGGAAAAGCAGTGGGAAAAGAAAAGAGAAATCCTTTTGACTTGCCACCCTCCTGTCAGCAACTTTACATACAATTAGTTATTTTAGTCTTGCAACAATGGTCTAGTTTGACATGGTCTTTATTTTAAAGCTAAGAATAAAACTTGGGACTTGGATATATTTAAAAAAAAAAAAATCCCAGGATTATATAGGTAATAACAGGTAGGTTGATGATTAAAATCTGGCTTAACTGATTCCAAATACTTAGCTTTTTTATATTGGCATATGGCAAGACATTTTTAGTGCTTGCTAGTCTATTGCCTAAGTCTGCTAATATGAACTCTAAACATATGTTCATTTTTGAATCTCATCTAGATCTTTTCCCAAGATGTATAGACAACGTCTGTGGCCTATGACTTCTTCATTTCCATGAATTTTGTCTTAGTATATTAGGAAATCCAGGATTATACATTTATAGCTTAGCTTTCATTCAGAATTTTCCATTATCATCAGTAATAATTCTCATAGATATTTTAAGGGTACTTAAATGGTGACATTGAAATGGAAGTTATGTTACTTTCAGGGAAGATCTTTACTTTTTTTTACTCAAAGATTTGTTGGGAAACATTTGCTCTCATTTCATCTGCTCTGACTTAAAAGACATTTCCCAGTGCTACCCCTGTGAGTCATCAACACAGCCTCCTTGAGCTAAGGCTAAGTCCCTTAAATTAGAAAGAGAAAGGAGGAGAAAGATTCCAGTCTCAAATATTATCCCAGGGGACTTGGAGGACTTTCTAAGTCTCTCATCACAACTGCCCTGTTACTGGATAAAGAGGGTTCAGCCACCTGTCACTGTCCGCCCGTGAGACACAGGGAGAATTCAACCAAGCTTTATTGGCCAGTGATTCTGGAGAACAGTGAGAGTAGCCTCTCCAAGACTGTTCTGTTCTTCCTTTTCCAAAATTTCACTTTATGTGTAGTGGTTCACAGTAAAGACTACAATAACACTTATTTTAAATAATCATCAGCACAATTCAGTGGAAATCTATTGCAATATTTCCAATTTTAAAAGTTAATTCCTATACTATTCAACATGGGCATCTTTAGGGCAGGAGCTAAAACAGAATGGGAGACAGGAGATGAAGGTCACTTAGGACCTGAAATGACCAGGTCCTAAAACGACCAGGACCTGAAACGACTAGCTGTAGTCATGTCCACTCTAGCCTGACAGACTCCATCTCACTTGCACATGTGCTTTTAACCTTGCTACAATAACTTCCACGTGGACCTAACCTAGCACTTTACATGTTACATCACAAGTCTGCTTCATCCCCTGCAAGAAACAACCATCAAAAGCAGAAGCACTGTCTCAAACATTCCTATTATTTTTATAGGTATCTAATTTGTGATTTTTGATCACTCAAAGCTCAAAAGTGAGTAGTTTTGCCATGGGGGTTAGAAAAATCCACTTGGAAACTTTTTAATTAGGCAGGCACTTAGTTTCTGTGGGAGGTGGTAAGCTCCTAACTAGAGATGTTGATGCATGAGAGGAAGAGCACGTGACCAAGAACATTGATGATATTTGAAGTAGATGATATTTGAAGGTTTCTTTCTCAACAAGGGCACTGATTTCTGGGTCTAAGTGCACATCCACCTCTATCACTCTCTGTAAATTTTCACAAAGCCATGGCCATTACTGCTCAGTTCTTTATGTTAATATAACCCAGAAACATTTGATAATCTATATGATCATTTCTATCTCAAGAATTCCTTGACTATTATGACAGACCATGTGAACAATGGATACTTTTCTTGGAGTAAATGCAGTCTTTTTTAGAAAGGAGTCTATGTCTTGAAAACCCAAACTTAACAATGTAAAGCATAATGAACAAATGGAAATAGTAAGGGCATTGGAAATCCATTTGCTTCAATGTTAATGTCTGGCTATATTTTTTAAAAATTTTCTTTCAATGGCAGTACTTTGCTTTGAAATGATTACAAGCTATCACACAACATAATTACTTCTGCCTGCTGCATTCTCATGAAAATAAATGGTGATGTTTCTTTTGAGATATTTATCCCTAAAGAGAAGTCTTTAGAAATAACCCACTCATTCAGATGCATAATAAGGTAACTCTCTTTCTGTGTTGTGACAATGAACTAGAAAGATGAATCTAGAGAGAAAGGAAAATAAGAATCAAATGCAGTGTTTTTCACTGTGATCCCTGTTTTTTGTTTTTATTTTTATCCCTGTCTGTCTGAAATAGCCTCCTTCACCCCAGACCTTAGCTGAATTATAGAATAGACTATAGATTTAGATTACCTGGCTTTGAATCACAACTTTGCCACTTACTAGTTGATACCTAGTATCACTTACATGTCACTTTCCTTGGCCAAAAAAAATGTCGTAATAATAGACCTATCTTCTAGGGTTGTTGTGCTTGGTGCATAGTAGACATTCAATAAACGTTAGCTCTTTCAATCATTGCTGTGGTGTTGTTAACCTGTGTCCTGGGCTGAAGCTAGGGCACAGGAGCCAGAGCAACTATGTCAGACTCAGATATGCCTTCAAGAAGGAAAGGCTCAGGATTATTTTGTGCTGAATAGAAATCCCACGAAGTCCTACTAATTCCATTTAAACTATCCCCATGCTTTTCATCTCCAGCATTACTGTACTTCATGCAAACCATCATCACTTGTGCTGTGGTGTTTGTTAGTCTCCTAATTGAACTTGAGAGTCTTTATTTCTCCAATTTCTCTCCCGCATTGACATCAAGTATGTCTTTTGAGTTGCAAAACTGAAAGCTGCCTAAAGCTGACATTACACATGATAACCATTCAACAAAAAAGTATTTCTCTTCCTATTTCTGTTTGCTGTCTAGTGATGCCATGGGCTGGCCATTAGTAGGTAAGCTCTTCAACCCTGGTGCCATCCACGTAGCTGCTGAGTGAATGTGTTACAGACGCCATAGCAGGGGTCTCCCATTGTGTTAGAGACTGAAATAGACAAACTGTGTTGCTTTCCAGCTCTTGGGATCTGACCTTCTTTTCATGGGGGTTCAGGTTCATGGTACCTTTTCCTCACCATAGGCAGCAGTTCAGAGACTGGAAATTATTCTGACCCCTACTGTGGGATAACTCCACATAAAGTGGGAGAGTCCCAAAATTAAAAGAGCTTCTGTTGACTTGGGTGAGTAGAACCTGATTGATCTCACTTAAGGAGAAGAGTAAGTTTTGTTGAGCAATCACATTTTAGCCTCAGCCCCAAATGGATGCTTCTGTTTAGCAGCTATCCACTCTACAAACTCCCCTTAGGGTGCCCACCTCCCCCTCCCCCCACACACAATTTCTTGCACATTCTCCATAAATAGATCTACACCAGCGTCCCTGTATGTATAAAGGGGAACAAATTGGGGGCTCAGGTACACCCATGCTTAAGCCTTGCCCTGAGGGATATGAATGGGCCCCTTTTATGTACCCTGAATTGTAAAATTAAACCATCAGGCATTCAGGCAAACTTCCTGTCTTGTTACTTGTGAATAAGCACTAACATTCACTTGACTGTCTTGAGGGGCTTAGAATTGCCCATATTTCTGTTCTCCCTTTTGGTTGCTGCATATGTATGCCATACAACTGGTGTGTAACAAGCAATAGCAATATGTAAAGGACTGTTGCTTGCGAATGTATTCACTTAAAACAGTCTACTGCACATGCAAGGAAATATATGTATGACCTGTGCAGTGCTCCAAGTTTATCTAACTGTTAGACACTATGGTGGCTGGAGTCAAATGTTAAGTGGTTAATTAAAGCGTGCTTTACTTGCTTACGGTATCCGATTGATATTGATTAATGAACTGCTACTGAGTATTATCCTCTTGCAGATGTTCACAAAATATCTTCCTTTCTGTGATCACTGTTCTTACATCATCTTGCAGGTGAGAAATTCTTCTCCTTCCGCAGTGTGATGGTGTGAGGTGCTTCATCTCACTCTGGTAGACACATGCTGAATTTTTGGAGATGATTGCTGAAAACGCCACAGTAACTACTTGCTGTTTCCCATGATTTTGGCATTAAGGGGGTGAATAAATAATTCACTTTGTGCTTGTTCATTCCTCTTGGATCCAGTCATCTGGCACAAAACATTTTCTATTTACCGAATTTTATTCTACAGAATACATTTGTGTTCTAGTAATTATTTAATGTAAGAGCAGGAATACAAAAGACCAGGTAGTCAGGAGACTTGGACTTGGGTTTCTGTTTGTTACTAAATATTTTTAATTTTTGGTTTTAGTAGACCTCTGCGAACCCTGATTTTTGTCTACAATATCAGTATCTTAAATAATTCTAAGGTTGCATTTTAGTTTAAAAATGATCTCATTTGATGTACTCATCACCAATTAAAAACATTAGGAGGTTAGAAGTTAACTTAATTAATTGGAATCTGACTTTTGGTCACCTGAGATATTCATTTTTCTGTTGACATAATTGAGGTTAATATTTTATTTTTATAACTTTTTTTATAATTTGACTGACATATTCATATATAGACATAATATAACATAGACATGTAATATATAATTGGTAATCTATAATCAATTTATACGTGTATTTGTATACAATTTTATTTTGTTTATATTCTACATAAAATGTAAACTTTTTGCCTCTCTACTACATATACTAATATATATCAGACTTGCATAATAGCTATAATTAACAAAAGTTTTTTTTTTTACTTTTTGAAAGAAATATATTTGAGAATCTGAATCAAGAGCATACTTTGGTGTGAAAGGTAAATGACTGCTAAGTAGTGAATGAGTAATAGACATAGCAACAATACTGGAATACGTTATATTAGAAAAGCATAACATTTTCTTTAAACTGATAATATATTGGTACAAAGATACATTATTTAAAATTTTAATTAGGATTGTTAATGACATTTTACTTATACACAGTATGACTACTTTAATAGGAAGGTCACATAGAACATATAAACAGATTACATAAGGATGTAACAAATGGCATAGAAATCAAATATAAGAGCCTTGGAAATCACTCATGAGAACTGGAGGGTTAATGTTTGACATTTACATCCTGCTCCTCTCAGGAGGCAGTGAGGTACCTTGGAAAGAGCACAGGCTTCAGGGTCAGAGCCAAGCTGAGTTTGAAACCTGTCTTTTTTCTTCCTTCAAGTACATGGCGTTGATTGGGCAGATTATTTGACTGCCCTGTGCCTGATTTTCCTCCTTTACAAAGGAGGATTATAAGATTAAAAAATTTATTTCAAATGAGGAGTCAAGAAGGTGTCTGGGAACCCCTGTGACACTCCGAGAACACCTCATGGCTTGAATAGCTGAGCTCATGGCTCCTTGAATGCTCCAACCTTTACTGCCGCACCATCTTCCTGACCACGTAGACATCCTTAGGTCCTCTATCCCCATCCAGTCACCATCACTTTATTTATTTATTTATTTATTTATTTATTTATTTATTTATTAAATCATAGCTGTGTACAATAATGCAATCATGAGGTACAATGTGCTGGTTCCATATATAGTCTAAAATATTTTCACTGAACTGGTTAACATAGCCTTCATGGCATTTTCTTAATTATTGTGTTCAAACTCTTATACTCTTCACTTAGTAAACTTCACCTGCACCCTTCCAAGATGCACCCTAGGTGTGGACCCACCAGTCACCCTCCCTTTCCCTCCCTCCTTCCCCCCTTCCCCATATTCTTGTATTGAGATTGGCTTGTAGCCTTTGTATGAAAGCTATTAATTTAATATAAATTAGTTTCATATTCGGGCTGAGTACATTGGGTACTTTTTCTTCCATTCTTTGGATACCTTGCTGAGAAGAATATTTTTTAGCTCCATTCATGTAAACATGAAGGAGGTATAGTCTCCATCTTTCTTTATGGCTGCATAATATTCCATGATGTACATATACCACAATTTATTAATTCATTCATGAGTCAATGGGTGCTTTGTTTTTTTCATAACTTAGCAATTATGAATTGGGCTGCAATAAACATTCTGGTACAAATATCTTTGTTATAGTGTGATTTTTGGTCTTCTGGATATATACCTAGTAGAGGAATTATAGGATCGAATGGGAGATCTATTTTTAGATCTCCAAGTGTTCTTCAAATACCTTTCCAAAAGGATCGTATTAGTTTGCATTCCCACCAGCAGTGCATGAGTGTTCACTTTTCTCCACATCCATGCCAACATCTCTGGTTTGGGGATTTTGTGATGTGGGCTAATCTTACTGGAGTTAGATGATATCTCAAAGTAGTTTTGATTTGCATTTCTCTGATGATTAAGGATGATGAGCATTTTTTCATGTGTCTGTAGGTTGTGCACCTGTCTTCTTCTGAGAAGTTTCTCTTCAAGTCCCTTGTCCAGCCTGAGAGGGGATCATTTGTTCTTTTCTTGATAATATGTTTGAGTTCACTGTGGATTCTGGTTATTAAATCTTTGTCAAGACATATCCTGAAAATATCTTCTCCCATTCTTAGGGCTGTATGCTTGCTCTACTTACTGTGTTCTTGGTTGTGTAGAAACTTTTTAGTTTCATCAGGTCCCAGTTAGTGTATTTTTGATGCAGCTTCAATTGCCTGGGGGGAGGGTCCTCCTCAAAAAATATTCACCCAGGCCAATTCCTTCAAGAGTTTTCCCTGTGCTTTCTTCAAGTATTTTTATAGTTTCATGTCTTAAGTTTAAATCTTTAGTCTAGTGAGAGTCTATCTTAGTTAAAGGTGAAAGATGTGGGTTTAGTTTTAGCCTTCTACAGGTCGCCAGCCAGTTCACCCAGCACCATTTGTTAAATAGGGAATCTTTTCTCCACTGAATGTTTTTAATTGGCTTGTCAAATATCAAATAATGGTAAGTAGCTGGGTTCATTTATTCATTCTCTATTCTGTTCCATATATCTACCTCTCTGTTTTTGTGCCAGTACCATGCTGTTGTGATCACTATTGATTTATAGTATAGTCTGAGGTCGGGTAGCATAATTCCTCCTGCTTTGTTTTTATTTCTGAGTAATGTCTTGGCTATTTGAGTTTTTTTCTGATTCCATATAAAATGAAGTATTATTTTTTTGAGATCTTTAAAGCATGACAGTGGAGGTTTAATAGGGATTGCATTAAAATTGTATATTGCTTTGGGTAGTATAGACATTTTGACAATGTTGATTTTTCCCAGCCATGAGCATGGTATGTTTTTCCATTTGTTAACATCTTCAGCTATTTCTTTTCTTAGAGTTTCATAGTTCT
>CAUYPK010026846.1:0-23602 GCA_963574355.1 Loris lydekkerianus
TGTTTCTGCCCCATTGATCCTTGGGGGAGTTGATCTACTCTGATTATTCATATTGCCAGAGTTTTTCTGTTGATTTCGCCTCATGATTGTTTTTCACCGTTGCCTCTGGCCGTCCTCAGAGTTGGGGAGGTGTCTCTCCAAGATTAGACCCCAGTGGGATCATTCTATTGTTGCTGGATCTTTGTAGGGAGTGACCCTGTGTAGTTCCTCTAGTGCTGCCCCAGCCAGGGAATTGTGATTGTGGAAGCAGCTCCAGTGTGTGACACACCCGAATCCAGCAACAGGGCTGGGGGTGGTGCACACAGTTCTGGGAGTGCCTGGCGCCCAGTGACTTTGGCGCCAAAGTCCCAAGGCTCTAGCAGTCTCTGGCCAGGAGAAGGGCTCTGTGCAGAGGCAGGAAGGGCTCCAGAGTGCACGCAGCTACCAGAGTCCCTGGCCAGATGAACGGGCTAGTGTGGAGGCTGGGAGGACACATGAGGGAGGACAAAGGGTTGCGTGGCTCCCGCAGTTCCTGGTCCGGGAATGCAGAGGCCTGGTGGGTGTGAGTTACCGGTCGGGGGTCACTGCACAGCTCTTATGGAGGTCTGGGCGGTGCCAGGCCCAGGAGTTTGAGGTTGCTATGAGCTGTGACATCACAGCACTCTACCCAGGGCAACAGCCCAAGGCTCCAGTCTGCCAAAACCATCTCACTCTGCCCCTAAGGATTAAGGCTGTAAGGCAGCTCAGTCTCCGCCTTTAGGCTGCTCAGTCACTAGGTTACTTTGTCCCACCCGATCCTTGCTCTGGAACCCTGACAGCGGAGCTTGCCGGGGCAGTTCTTTCACAATGGCTTCCTGTGCCCAGCTCAGTGGCTCAGTCTGGGGCCCCAGACAATGCCCAAAGTTCTCCACACTCCTGCTCAAGCTCTCCCCAAGGCAGTTCAACTGGGTGCCAAGTCCAAGAATACCAAAACAGTTCACAGGTAAGGCCTTTCCGGTTTGCAGTCTCACTGCTGCTTGTACTTACGGTTTCTGGTGTGATTAGGTTGATCGAACACACACAACCATTTGCCAGTTTTCCACTATTTTTGTCCTCCTCTTGGGGTCCAGAAGTCCCTTGCTGGCTCCCTGTATCCTCAAAGAGATGATTATAGGCAGATACCACCAGCCATAGATGCCTGGAGTCCTGTCTCCCCAGACTCACCATGCCCAGTTGCAGGGAAGCTGTTAGTCAGTTGCCATCTTTGATTATCTGCTCGGGTTCTTCTTTTCTCAGAAACAATTTTACTGGGGCGGCGCCTGTGGCTCAAGTGGGAAAGGTGCCAAACCTGGCGCTGGCCAAACTAAGAATTCACGTCCACGCCAGCTGGGAGTTTTCTCTGCCTCAGAGGGAGAAATGTGAGCTGAGAGCCCAGGGATGGCGGCGGCGGCAGCAAACTGCCGACAAAAAGACATTGTTAAATCTACTTTTTAAAAAGCTGGTCCAGCATTAAAAGAGAATTCAAACATTCATCACTTTTTTATATAGCAATCCCCTGAAATTGCTTTTAGAAAATTGTCAAATAGAGCATATGTTATTGTAAGGGAAAATAAAACATGATTAAACTGCAATAAACAACAGAAGTCTAAGAACATGATTATCTTTTAAAACTGATAAGTTTAATAGAAAAAGTTGTACATCTTCATAATACATGATATACTCTTTGAGACATAGAAAGTCCCTTTGTTTTACAAATAAAATAACCTCCAAAGCACTGACTACTCCAAATAGTCAAACCATTGCCTATTTCCCTCAATCTCTGTATTTATAGCAAATGACATTTAGATTATTATTATTCGCTGATACAATTTGAAAAGTATAAAATGAATATTAAAAAAGAATGCTACTAAATTGTTTACTAATATTTCCACATTGGTTTAGAGAAAAGAATTAAGAATAAGTTTATTCATGAAGGAAACTAACAGAAGTATTTATCAATGTATCTCACATGGACGTCAAAAACATCACTCTGATCTCAGGGGCGTTATTAACATGCAATGACTTTGACTTACTTAAAGGATAACAGCTTTTCTCCTGTTTACTAAAACTACAATGAAGATAATGAGTATAAATATCACTAATATCCATTTCAGAAAATAATTTATTTAAAAATTCATTTCTGATTTTGAGAAGAAATTCTATCCTTATTGCAGAGTGTGTGCAGGAAGTATACCACATTCCACATTTATTCGTGCATGGTTAATAATCAGGTAAATAAAATAGAAATTAATTCATCATATACTACACCGTGGACTTGCATTGGACACCAAAGAAAAAAAAAATTCTTGTCTCTCTAGAGCTTATAGTCCAGCTGAAGTTATAAATGTAGCTCTTAACAGTGAATGTAAAACTTGATGTGGCCGTGGAATGCTTCTGAATACTAGAATTTTAGATGGCATACATAAAGGGAAAAAAAATGACTCAACACTAATTATATCAGTGACAGCTCTAAGCCATTTCTCTACGGTGTGCCTTAGCATATATCTGTAAGGGGATCTGCACTTACCACACTATGCTCTCCATGATTATCCTTAAGCATTCTCTCATAGAGAACAGTTATCTTCCCTGACCAAATATGTTTTTATATTCCAGAAAATATTCTCCCTTAATGCAGTAAACATGTGATCTTCCTTTGTTGCTGATTTCGTATCATACTGTGTCTCTTGAGTGACAGGGACTATTGGAAAACAGCAACGAAAGGCAGTGATGAGCTACACTAGTTGATAACCATTCCTCAAAGAAGAGGGACTCAAATATAGTCTTGGAGAATAAATAAAATATGTAGAGGGAAGAAGGAATTTACGACAGTAAGAGAAGTGTGCACAAGAACCCTGGGGCGGAAAAGCACAAGATATGTTTGAAGGTCAATGCAGTGTGTCTGTAGGGTTGAAGCATAAATTTGACACGATGAACAGCTCACAAAAATGCTAAGCATATAAATTAAATACAAATATAATAGGGTAAAAGTACCAGGTTAAGGAATTTCAAATCTTTTCAATAGACAAAGGAAAGCCATCAAATATTTACTAACAATACCTTTAGCTTAATGGTAGCATGATAGGGGAGGGTGAAAGAAAGCTTCAAAGCATCCAGAGCAAAAAGGCGCTGAAGGCAAGCGGAATGCATAGGAAACTAGATTGGAGGGCACAGGAGCCAAATGAGGATTATGAAAGGAAAAAAAAATAATTACATACAATGTGTTTTATGAAAAGAAACCAATAGGGCTGGGCACAGTGGCTCATGCCTGTAATACTAGCACTCTGGGAGGTCAAGTCAGGTTGATAGCTTGAGTTCATGAGTTTAAGACCATCCTGAGCAAAAAGCAAGACCCCGTCTCTACTGAGAACAGAAAAAACTGAGGCAAGAGGATCACCTGAACCCAAGAGTTGGAGGTTGTTGTGAGCTGTGATGCCATGACACAATACCCAGGGCAACAGCTTGAGACTCTGTCACAAAAAAAAAAAAAAAAAAGAAAGAAAGAAAATAAAATAAAATAAAAAAGAAAAGAAAAGAAAAGGAAAAAAAGGAAACAGTATATTGATACTTATAGTAGATACATTTATTATCCTTTTAAATGTATGATAGATTTACAAATCTAGAATTATATAAATTTTAGGCACATATTGATCTAAATTTACATCTAGAAAATGAGACACTCTCTATAAAACAACCCCAATCATCTTTCCTTCTTCTACTATGGCCATTAAATCCTTAAATTGGTAGAGAAAATCCTAGAAGTGTTTAAGGCTAAAGCCATTTTCAAGAAGTATGTTGGAGAGTGTCTATCTTTTTCAAGCTACTCATATAACACACACTAGACTATATTTTTTACTATAGCTATTATATTAAATAATATTGTTTTCTTAATTACTAAAGTAATATTTGAATTTCCAAATGCACGCACACAAACACACACACAAGCACATGTGTATCTCATGTATCTATTCAAAAATTGTGTCAACAAAGCTGCTCAACTAAAGAATAATGTAGTACTAATGCTGTTTGTTTATATCAGAAATTCATACATTCTAATACTGGAATTATTCTTGAACAACAAAATGACACTCAGATGTACAAACACATAAATTCTCAATATTATAGTGGTTTTGAATCTTTTTACTAAACGTGCAAAATATTTGGATAATTTTTTGAATACAACAAAATATTTTTCCATTACTAGAAACATTAATAAACATGGAATTGTAGCATTTTTGTTTTTCGAAGTCTTCACTAAACAATAGATTTTTCTAGTTATTAAAATTAATTTGTACAGAGGGAAGAAGATGGCTGACTAGAGACATCAGCTGGCAGATCAATCATCTCAGAAAGAAAAAGTAGACGAAAAATAAAAACAAACAAACAAACAAAAGCACTGATGAACTATAAGTCTGAGAGAAAAGTGCCAGAACCTACCAAAGATTCCACAGGAAGAAGTTACACAGCAGAACAAGAAGGAGCAAGATATCCTTAGAGATCAATCCTCCAGAGACTTGGACCCCGACAGAAAGGGTAGATGGGGGTGTTATTCCTCCTTCTCTCACATCTATGAAGTCAGCAGGGTCTCAAGCTGCTGGAGAATCTTTCTACCCTTGAAAACCCAAAAGCTGTTGTCACCTGTGAACTGAGAGCTTCTTGATGGGGAAACATCTCTGACAGTCCTCTTGGGGACATTTCTGACCACTTCACACCTGAGCTGAGACAGCAGACGCCATATTGCTTCTCTACCAGTGTGCTTCTTTTTCCTCCTCAGGGAGCTTCACCCCTTAGTTTTCCTCCAGCTCATTCCCACACAAACAGGTCCCAGCTCCTACCTAGAGTGTGACAGCCACAAGGGCTGGTGAGTCCCATGAGAATCTGTGTGATCCCCGAACCTGGACACTCTGGCTGCCTTCTGGGGGAGAAACAGATGTGACCAGAGGGCCAGCTTTTCTCCAGTCAGACTCTCTCCAATCAGACTCTTTTCTTCCTCCACCCTTCCTTCCTCTGCTGCTGCTGCTGCTGCCAAGAAGAAGGTTTAAGTTGAGACTCTCAGAAATGGTTGCTTCCCCTCCCTTGAAGTATCTATGACATCGAGGCTCCCTCAGAGAGTGAGGCTTACAAACCTTTCCTCTTAAAGACATGCAGTGGACTAAGGGGTATTTGGTGGGTGAGATTCCTCCCAGGTGCTGCCCTTCTGGCTCCTCCAAGAGAGTAGGTCACATCCTGAAGCAGAGGTACGCCAGACCTGCTTGAGCATCTCATATGCCACTCAGGGATGCTTCTCCCTGGCATAGTCAAGGATTGAATTTGGGGAATCTAGAACTAGCCCATAGACTAGATCCTGTATTCCCAGGACCTGACTTTGTTGCTTAAGGACACAGAGAGGAGATGTGTGAAGTAATTTGGTAAGTGAGCCCATATAGGCAGAAGAAAATGAAGTGTAGGTTCTAGCTGCAGCACACATATGGAATACCCCTCTCACTCACAGGAAGCCTGCAGTCTCAGCTCAAGGTAGGATCCTGGACAAGGAAGCCCCCAGCCAATAGCACCAATGCTGTTGAACTTTGCTAGTTTGAGTTTTTACCTGCTGGAAGATATTGAAGGAAGACTGTGGATCAGGGGAGAGAGAAGAAGAGCAAATTCCATTCCCAACAGCCAGAATGTAAATCTCCGAGGCCAACCAACACAAGGAGATTTTTCTGGCTGGGTGGGGCCCCTTCAGCCTCTCCTTGGTGGCTTTTCCCTGTGGTCTTGGAATGAACCCCCAACACTTGCCAAGACAGCTATTTTGCCTGCTTTTGTGGAGCCTGCACAGGCTTAGCAGATGTAGCTCCACTCAGCCTCACTCTCCCACCATCTCTGCTGTCCTGGAGAATAGGAGTGCTCTAGGAGTTCCAGGGATACACTCAACATTTGGAACATTCAAGTGTTTCTCCTAAGGGTCCAGAGCCAATAATAGGTCCCCTAAAACAGCCCCACAGCTTCCTCCTTCCAGCACATGTAACCTACTGACAGGGAGGTCAATTTGAACAACTCTTTACAACATTTTCTGACTTAATTATACAGGTTTTGGTGCTTCTTAACCCATAAACACCACCTACTGTCTCAGAGATTAAACAGGACATCCAGATACAATTTACACTGTTAAATAGCTCAGAGTTGGGGAAAGAGAGAGGATTCAGATGGCCTCCATTTTCCTTCATCAGAGAGAGACAGAGAATCTGTCCACACACAGTCAGTAATAGCTCAGCGCTGTGACTGACTATAAACAACTAGGAACTGAGAGAGCAACCACACAAGGGATATCTATAACCAAGACATCCATCCAGAACATAGACACCTAGACCCCAATCAAACAACCCTGAAGGAAAACCAAAGCCTTCTACCAACATGTACTACAGACACATCCTTATAAGTGAGGGGTAAAAATGCCTGACCCAAACAAAAGAAAATCTCAAAGTAACAAAACAGCTGCTCTACATGAGAACAATCAGTAATTGAGCAATCCTCCACTGAGAGGAATCATTGCAAGAACTCTAGAAGTATGAAAAATCAGAGTGAAAGAACATCTCCCCCCACACACACAAAGAGCACATCAGCTGTCTAGTAATAGATCTCAACCAATATGAAAATACTGAAATGACAAAGAATTCCAAACATGGATTATAAGGAAGGGCAATGAAATCCAAGAGAAAACGGAAAACCAACTCAAAGAAACCAGAAAAGTAATTCAGAAAATGAGTGAAAAATTTAATAAAGAGAAAGAAATATTAAAATAAAACCAAATCAATCTCCTAGAGATAAAAAATTAATTAAAAGAATAACATAACACAGTGTAAAGCTTTAAAGATAGACTAGAACAGGCAGAAAAACGAATTTCAGAACTTGACAAGGACTCTTTTGAATTAACCCAGACAGTAAAAAATATAAAATGAAGATAATCAAGAGGAATGAACAAAGCCTCTGAGAAATGTGGGATAAGGTAAACTAAGCAAACATTCGAATCACAGACATCTGCTGGAGGTGAAGAAGGAAAAACACAAAGTCTGGAAAACCTACTTGAGGGAACAACTGAGTCAGTCTTGGTACAGATTTAGACTTCCAGGTACAAGATGCTCAACAAACACCTGGGAAATGCAAAGAGGCAATCACCAAGACACACTCAGAAGACTGTCAGACTTCCTGTGAACTGTGCGGTGAAAACATCAAGTAACTTACAATGGCGAACCCAGCAGGCTAACTGCTAACTAACTTCTAAGCAGAGTCTTTGTAAGCTATAAGGTATGGGGACTACATCTTCTTAGAGACTAAAATTTTTTATCTTGCAAAACAAAGTTTTATATATAAATGAGAAAAAAAGACTTTTCTAGACAGGCAAACACTGAGGGAATTTGTCACGATCAGACCTACCCTGTAGGAAAAACTCAGAAGCACATAATACATGGTTCAGCACAATAGATACCCAACAGTGTAAAATCACCTCAAAGCTGAAACTCACAGCTCATATAAAACAACTGCATATGCAAAAAACAACACAGTATGATACCACCCAACACGAGGAACAGAAGAGCATCCCACATATTAATTCCATCACTCAACATTAATGGTCTGATAACCTCTCTTAAGAGACAAAAGTTATGTTAATGAATGAAAAATACTATTCAAGTATTTGCTTTCTCTAGGAAACACATCTAACCTAAGAGGATTCACAAACTTAAGGTAAATTAATCATTTAATGGGAAAAAATCCCATGCAAATGGAAACCAAAGGGAGCAAGTGTAGCCATTCTCATATCAAATGAAATTGACTTTAAATTAACAATGATAAAGAAACATAAGGATGACAATTATATAATGATGAAGGGAGCAATTCAACAAGAAAATGTAACTATATATATATATAACACAGGAGCTCCCAGATTCATAAAGTCTACTAGGTCCAAGCAAAGAGATAAACAGAAGCATTGTAATTTCCAGGGACTTCAACACCCCACTGACCGAACTGAACAGATGATCTAAAAAGAAAATAAAGAAACTAGACTTAAAAGGGGTACTGGAACAAATGGGCCTAAATAGACATTTATAGAATATTCCACCTCCAAACACCTGAATATATATTCTTCTCATCATATGGGACATTCTCCAACATTGATCATATCTTAGGCAACAAAATAAATCTCAAGAAATTAAAAAAAAATTGAAATCATACCATGTACCTTCTCAGACCACAGTGAAATAACTCTAGAAATCAAGTCAAAGAAAAACACTCAAATCTATAAAAAAAAAAAAGTATGAAAATTAAACAACCTCCTACTGAATGATTATTGGTTTAATAATAAAATTAAGATGGAAATCCAAGAATTCCTCTAGCTGAATGACAAAAGAGACACAAATTCTAGGGGATTCAACAAAAGTAGTACTAAGTGGAAAATTCATAGCCTTTAATATTTACATCAAAACACAGACCACAATTTAACAACCTAATGACACATCTCAAGGAAATAGGAAGGAAAAGTAAACCACACCTAATAGCAGCAGGAGAAAAGAAATAGCAAAGTTCATGGCAGAAGAAAATGAAATGGAAAATGAAGGAAAAGTACTTAAGATCAATAAAGTAAAAAGTTGGTTCTTTGAAAAGATACATAAGATGAATAGATCCCTGACTAGATTAACCAGGAACAGAAGAAAAAGAACCCACATAAGCCTATTCAGAAATGAAAAAGGAAATATTACAACTGATACCACATAAACACAAAATATCATCCACGAATATTATGAAAATGTCTATGCACATAAACTAGAAAATGCTGAGGAAATGGAAAAATTTCTGAAAACATACAACTTCTCAAGACTTAAGCAAGAAAAAATAAAAATAAAAAAAAAGAAAGTTGACTCCTTTAAAATATTAGTAAAGTTAATAAACCCATTTAAAGATTGATCAGAAAAGAGAGAAGATATAAATCATCAATAACACAAATAAAAGAGAAGACTTCACTACCCATCTTACAGATATTTTACAATTTTCTACCAACAAAGGGCGAAAGGAGGGGAAGGAAGGGGGGGATTCAAAGTGGAGGGAGAGTAATGGGTGGGGCCACACCTACAGTGCATCTTAGAATGGCTACAGGCGAAACCTGCTAAATGCAGAATACAAATGTCTACATACAATAACTAAGAAAATGCCATGAAGGCTACATTGAACAGTTTGATTAGAATATTTCAGATTATATATGAAACCAGCACTTTGTACCCCTTGATTGCACAAATGTACACAGCTATGATTTAACAATAAATAAATAAATAAATAAATAAATAACTTCTAAGCAGACCAATAAACAGCAGTGAGCTTGAAGCAGTAATAAAAAATATTTCAACAAAAATATAGCTCTTGACTAGTGAATTCACAGCTGAATTCTACCACACTTGCTAAGAAGAGGTGGTATCCATCCTACAGAAATTACTCTAAAACGTTGATAAAAAGGAAATCTTCCAAACTCATTCTATGAAGCCAGCACCGTCTTGATACCACAGCCAGGTAAGGACACACACACACAAAGACAATTGTAGACAGATATATTTCATGAATATAGATGCACAAATCCTCAGTAAAATACTAGTAAATTGAATTAATAGTAAATCAAAAATATAATCCACCAGACCAAGTGGGCTTCATCCCAGGGATGCAAGGATAGATCAATAAATACAAATCAATAAATGTGATTCATCACATAAACAGAAGTAAAAACAATGACTATATGATCATCTCAATAGCTGTGGAAAAATCAATCAACAAAATCCAGCACCCTTTCATGATTAAAAAAAAAAAAAAAAACTTCAACAAACTAGGCATAGAAGGAACATATCTCAAAATTATAAAAGCCCTATATAACAAACCCACAGCCAAAATCATATTGAATGGGGAAAAATTGAAAGCATTCCCTCTAAAAACTGGGCCAAGATAAGAAAGCCGACTATCTTCACCACTCCTATTCAATATAGCGCTGGAAATTCTAACCACAGCAATCAGACAAGAGAAAGAAATAAACACTATCCCAATTGGGAAAGAAGAGGTCAAACTAATGGTTTTCACTGATGATTTTATCTTACATCTAGAAAACCATCAGAGTCCACCAAGAGACTCTTGGAATTGATAAATAAATTCAGCAAAGTCTCAGGTTACAAATCAATGTACAATAATCAGCAGCACCTCTATATGCCAATAACAGTCAAATTGAGAAACAAGTTAAATATCACACCCACGAAAGCAATCACATAGGAGAAAAACAAATGAAATACAAACTGTGCCCATGGATCAGTAGAACTGACATCATCATGTCCACACTGCCCAAAGTGATCTACAGATTCAACACAATCCCTGTGAGAATACCAATGTCATATTTCAGAGATCTAGAAAAAATAATTCTATGCTTAGAGCTGAAATAGCCAAAGCAATCTTAAACATAGAGAAGCAAGCTGGAGGCATCACATTACCAGATTTCAAACTGTACCACAAGGCCACAGCCACCAAAACAGCTTGGTATTGATTAAAAAAAAAAAAAAAAATGACATAAACCAATGAAACAGAATAGAGAACCCAGATATAAAACCATCTACCTACAACCAATTGTTCTTCTACAAAGCAGACAAGATACACCAGGGAAAAGAAATCCTATTCAATAAATAGTGCAGGGAAAATTGGGTAGCCACATGCAGAGGAATGAAACAGGACCCTTAAGGTAAATCACTCATGAAAATGAATTCGAGATAGATGAAAGACTTAAATGTAAGGCATAAAACCATAGTCTCATGATAGCAGCACAGGCCAGGTGGAGAACCCCCTGGCTTTGTGACCACATGTGGCCTAAAGGATCCTTCCGTGTAGCCTTTTGACTAAATCCAAATTTTACAAATCAAATTATTCTAATAAAGGGATTTGTGCTGTGAAGTTTGCCTAGGTCCTAAGCAAAGAGTTTATGATTATGACCCGAAAGACAATTATAACAATGACAAAAATAAATAAATGGGACTTTATTAAAAAGTCTCAGGAAAGAAAGATTACAATTACCTTTGCCAGTGTATTTAATCTGCAAACCCATAAATATTCCTTATTCTTAATTCTTTGAACTGTGAACTATGAACAAGAGAGCTAAAATAAATGTCTAAGAATGTAGGGTGATGATGCCTGTGTTAATAATTACGTATTCCATCTAAAATTTCTAGCTATATCCACTATATTGAATAGATATGATTTCAGCATATCGTAAAATAGATGCAGTAATAAGTAAATATAATAAAATAAATAAATCCATGTAGCAAATATCACCTGGTATATTTCTGGGCAATCAAGTTATGAAGTTTGGTTATTCTATAATACCCTTAGGATGAAAATTATCAAACACTGCAATTATTTACATATTGTATACCCTCACACCTTGACTAAATAAGGGAATATACGTTTATTTACATGATTGAAAAATCATCATTTTGAAAAGGTATAATAGTTTTCCAAGCCTCATCGACCCACCCATCCATGCAGATTACATGAGCAATATGAATAAGGATTCTTATTTGAATGATTATTTCCATATGCCTTAAATAACTTTCCCCTACCCAACACAAATATTAACATAAAGAACACTGGGTGGAAGAGAGGAAGATCAGAGACTTGGAATCTGGAAGCTATTGTTTAGAGCCGTACCTCTGCCACCTTGTAATATCGAGCAAGCTACTTAAATTTCTGACAATAGGCTTTTCAGCTGTGAAACTGAAATGGTAATATCCATTTTATATTATAATTATATAAATACAATAATTTAAATTGTGCCTCCTACAGTGATTTTCATACATCCAATCAATATGTATTGGATACATTTCTTTTTGAAAATATATTGATTTGTTGCTTATAAAACTCTTATTTTTTAAATCTAGCTAAAATTCTAGTTTTGCTTTCTTAAATTTAAAAAAAATGTATTTTGTTAGCTCTCTTAGGCTCAATAAATATAGCATAGTGTAAATCATACTCACTGACAAACTAACTCAACCTAACAGGATGGTTACTTGATAATTATTCTCCTCCTTAAGAAATTTTAGTGATGTTAGTTAACACAAAATGATATATTGTCCATATGTATTATGTAATGTTAAACTAAACTAATTCTAATTTGCTTCAGTATTCTCTGAATCACGAGAGAGCTATTCTCTGCATAGAAATATAATTTTAGATGGAATACGTAATTATTAACACAGGCAAAGCCTACTCATCTGTAGTTGATGGACATCAGTTAACTGATGTATGTGGAAAGGAAGAATAATTTGAATGGTATGTGTTTTACTTTTGGCACAAGAATCTGTGACATTTCAATTCTGCAATGGCTGAAATCTGTTGCTTCTAAGAATAAATCTTCCAAAATTAACTTTGCCAATCACGAGGCAACCCTATCTCACACTCCAAAAAGTTCCAAATTTGTTTATTTCAGGATCATTCTCTCCAGAGATATTCTGAAATCTAACATTTCTGAGTAGACATCTAAATGGCTCTACTGATAAAAGCTTAAACTCAAATAAATCCACTTTTTTTTTCTGAGAAGATATGTCACTACTTCTTTTTGTGACTCAGAATCAAAAGAACAATGTGATTTTAATCACGCTAACAAGTAGACATGAAACAATTCAAAGAACTGAATTTGGTACTTTAAGAAATAGAAGAAAGTTTTTGTTAGAGGTGAAGAATTGTTAAGCGGCTTGTAAGTTCAACCTTGCTGTATTTCATCATTTTTTCTAATCACTTAGAATGAATAAGTATTTACTTCTGATTGTGTATTATATAGCAGCTTCTATAAGTGATCTAAGTGATGCGGAGTGTTTCTTGTATAAGAAAATATAAGATCTATTATTTTCAAGCCTTATACATTTATTCATTTGCATACCAAAAGGTTTTATTTCCTTAGTTAAGCATGCTAATTAAACATGTCTATTAACATATATCTTTCTAAAGAATTTAGAACATTTATTATACTGATCTTTAAAAAAAAACTAGTCACTGGAAATTGTCTATTTTGAGAAAAACATACTAACAGGTAAATACCATAGATAAAGCTTTTATGTAATTATTTTGGAAAAGTGTCAACAATATGGATCTTTGGGCAAACTTATAATAATTTGGTTCTATTTCTGCCATAGTTAAAAATCAATTATTAATTTGGAGAAGGTAAACTATTCTAATCTATTTTAACAATGTTAGTCAAATGAATTAAATTACAATTTAAAAAATATTATTGTTTGGAAGGTTATAATGGCAGAACACCCATTTAAAAGAGGAGGCTTTTGTTGCTGTTGTTGTTGCAGGTTTTGGGGGTTTTTTGTTTTTTGTTTTTTTGCCGGGGCTGGGCTTGAGCCCACCACCCTTGGCATTTTTTGGTCAGGGCCCTACTCCTTGAGCCACAGGTGCCACCCAAGAGGAGACATTTTTGAAGAGAGGATAAAGTGATGCAAGAGAAAAACAGATCACTGGGCAAAAACAGAAGAGTTAACTGAATTTCAATACAAACCAAACCAAACATTCATCTCCAAGGGAATATATAAATTATATGGTATATTTATTAAAAAATCCATCAAAAAATCACCCAATAGTTAAGGTGATTGAACTAGACATACATGTATCACTGTGGATTAAAGTTAACAATGATACTATACATTGCTTATAAATTCATATATGTAAAAAAAAGAAAATAAAGCATTGTTTAGAGTAAAAAATATCAAATCTAAGGTGGTACTTTCCTCTGAGGAGGAAAAGTAATGCAATTAAAGAGGAATACACAAAAATCTTTGTTTATATGCATAATGAATATAAGTAGTATCTAAAGAAAATGTGGCTACATATTAAAATTTGACAAGTTGAATGGGGTGTGTCCTAGTCCATAAAGTGCTGCCGTAACAGAATACCGGAGCATGGGGAATCTATGCAGAGAAATGTATTTCTTAGTTCTGGCAGCTAAGTCTGAGATGGAGGAGCCGACACCCGATGAACACCTGCTCCATGTGTCTTAACAAGAGGGAAGGCATCACATGATAGAAAGGCAAAGAGAGAGCAAGAAAGTGAACAAGAGGGGCCTGAATCCATCTGTTTATGGGACACCCATTCCCAGGGTTAACAAACTCACTGCTGCAATAATAGCTTTAACCTATTCATGAGGGTGCTGGCCCCCTGACCCATCCACCCAAACACCTTTTATTAGTGCCCTTCTCCAAATATCCTCACACTGAGGGTCAACTTTCTAACACTGAAAACTTTGAAGAACACATTTGAACCACAACATTCCATCCTTGGCCTTCAAATTCACAACCTTCTCACATGCAAAATGCATTCATTTCATCCCCATAGCTCCAAAGTCTTAAGCTGCTCTAGCCCCATCTCAGAAATCCAAAGCCCAGCATCTCCTCTGGATGAGATATTGGTGAGACTGAAGACATAATTCATTCTTAGGCAAATTCTCCTTAGGTAAAATTAAACAAGTTATCTACTTCTAAAATACAGTGGTGGGACAGGCAAAAAGGGGGAGAAATGGAAAGACCCAGGAAGTAACAGGTCCCAAACATGTCCATCACCCAACAAGGTGAACAATACTAAATGCTGAGTCATGAGAATAATCCTCCTTAATTCTATAGCCCGCATTCTGGACATTTAGGGTGAGAGCTGGGACCCTAGGCCTCAGGCAGGCCCACCCGATGGCACTGTAGACTCCACGGAACATCAGCTTTCCTGGGTTGGAATCTTGTGCCTGTAGGTCTCAAAGGCTGGTGATACATGCCAGAAGCTCAGTAATTCTCGAGTCTGAAAGGCAGCTTTGACCTCTAGTTCTACTCGTTGGGCACTGCCCTAGTGGGAACTCTCTGCAGCAGCTCTGCCTCTGCAGCTGGTTGCTGACTGGACCCCTACACTCTCTAACAGATCCTTTGAAACCTGGATGGAGGCCACGAGAGCCCCACAGCCCACTCACTGTATGTGTCTGCACAGAGTTACTGCCAAGGTTTTCTGCTTGTGCCTCCAGGGTTAGATCCTGAGCCACATTGGGGCTCCTACAGCCAATAGCTGGGATAGCCTTAGCTTCCAGTATCTCTGAAATGCCTTCAGGGTCACTTTCCCATTGTCCTAATGAATTGTATATATAAAGTACAAACTTTATGGATACCCTGTATACTAATCTCTTTGTCGAATGTTCACCTGGCTGCCCTCTTACCTGCTTTTTCAATCTTTATGTGGCTAGGCTGGGAATATTCCAAATTTGTATGTATGGCTTCCCTTTTAACTATAAATTCTATGTTTAAGTCATGTCTTGCTTCTCTTATTTTACTGAAAGTCACTGAAAGAAGCAACACAGATACTTCAATATTTTGCTTAGAAATTTCTTCTGGGAGATTCCAAGATATAAAAGTTTTGAGAATCACAAAGTTACCAAAAAATAAGTTCTCAAAATATCTGCACTTGTACACACATAACAAATGACATTTATATTGGTGCTTTCATAGGCATCCAAGAAATTATCTGTAATGAAATAAAGCATTACAGTAATTCTCAACTGTCATAAATGTGAAAGGTAGGGAAATAAAATTATGCTTACTAAAAATAATAGAAATTTTAGTGCAATTTTTGCTGCTCTAGTTAATAACTCCATGCCTGATAGTTCTACTCACAAAACAAAACATGCTTGTTAGAAAATATACCCAAGAGTGGAGGTGGGGGAAGGGGAGAGCAGAGAGAGAAAGAAGGAGGGAGGGGTGGGGAAAGGAAGAGCAGAGAGAGGGAAGGAGGGAGGGGACGGGGCCTTGGTGTGTGACCATACCTTTTGGGGGCAAGGCACGATTGAAAGAGGGACTTTACCAACAAATGCAATCAGTATAGCCTGGCTTATTGTACCCTCAATTAATCCCCAACAAAAAAAAAAAGACAGAAAATATATCCATGAAAGTGATAATTCTAGGGTAAAATTCAATCCACACTAAATTATTTGTGAAAGTTATTTACAAACTTCAGCAGTCATCTATGATCAGAAGAGTTCCACCTCATGTCACTTGTGCTTGCTTCACTTTATGTGAATCACTGAGCTTGTGCTAAGGTTCAGAGCCTTTTCCTAAGGCATTTGCTCCTTCTGCCAGAATTTTGCCTCAGCCCCTCCCCACGCTCATGTGTCTGAGTTCTTTTCACTGATGTCAGATAAATTATCGTACCTCAGAGGAGCCTTCCGGGAACCACACTTGTATTGGAAGCTACTTATTTACTTTTATTACTGATCTCTTCAACACATTGGAACCAGCCTGGCAGGCAAGGGCTTGTCTATTTTATTCACTGAAGTGGAGTTGGATGCGAAGGCAATTATCTGGCATACCACAAGGGCCCAACAGATACAGGCTGATGAAATCATTATATTTGAAACAAATTTGTAACTTATCTCACAAGTAATTAACAAAGTGGTAAGAACTCTTTATTTGTAATTTTACTCCTGCTGCTATCATAGGAAATGATTTTTTCTCAGCCATTGTAGTAATATACTCATATATTTTACTTTTCTTATACATTAGTCCATGAACCAGATTCTTCACTAAGATACTAATACTGTATGAACTACATCTGAGATTTACCTAAACTAATTTTTATTTACAGTCATAATAATATTAATAGCCACTGAACGAAATCATACTATAGATGAAAAGTTATATGAACTGGCTATAGAAGCTAGCTGATATTCAAAATTAATATTTTCATCAGCTATCAAAGGGACCTGATTTTAATCATCTTAAAATATATCCATTTTTTTCTGAATTCAAAATTGAATATTTTAAAGTTTATAATATAATAAATGAACTTCTGTGACTTCTGGATTGCTAAGTACCTTCTCAATGTTTTATTAAACTCTACTCTCTGTATTTTTTTGATCAAGGAAGGAATTGATACAATTAATGACAGAGGTCAAAATACAGACCTGGAGAAAAGGCTTCTAATTCTTACGCCCTCAATCTTCTCAATAACATTGACAATTTTGAGAGGTACTCAATAAATACCTGTCAGTTAAAGGCATGAATAAAGAAAGAGCAAATGAATTATCAAGAGACAGAATTAAGAAGATAAAGGTCTTCAGTAGCAAGATCTTAATTATTCCTATTACAGCACAAATCTTATCATTATAAAAATTTTATATGTCAACTTTCACACAAATTAAAGTTTGAGCACAGATGCACTGAGTACAAAATAATGATAAGTTCTATAGAGGCAGCTATGATAGACACAGCAAAAGGTCCTGAAGTTTAAAGAATCCATGGTCTTAAAGGGGTGTCCAACCTTTTTTTCTTTTCTGCAGCATATTCAAAGAATAAGAGTTGTCTTGGGTCACACATTAAATACACAAACACAAACATAACAACAACAACAAAAAAAAAAACCTCGTGCATACTTTTTGTGATATCCAACACCACAGATAAGCAAAAAACATTCTCACAAAATCAGCATGAATCCTGCAGACCATAGGTTGGACACCCCAGGAAACTACTGAAAAAACAAAAGATCACTTACAAAAATTTTATTAATATTGACATAATACAAAAACCCTCTATCCTGATAGTTATACATCTATACTTTTAAAAAAATCAGATTATCTTCCATTTTCATAGCATTAGATACATAAATACATGTACCCCAGTAGCAGAGATGCTATGGTCACTACATTTTAAGTAAATAAAGATCTGGGTTCCAATCGCTGAATATTAGCTATCAATATACCCTTAGTCTAATTACTTAACTCTTATGATCCTCAATTTTCTTACCAGTAAACCTCATAGAAATATTTTGAGTGTAAAATGAGAATGTAAGTCAAAAAATAATAAAACAGCAAAATATGAATGATATTTCAGGCCTTGAGTTCCCAAACAGGCAGTGAAGTACTTTGGAGTACTATAGTGAATTCCCAGATGTCACTATATGTATTTTAATTTTTAAGAGAACCATAGCAGCATCCACTGGACTTTGCACAAAGTGCTACTATTTTGTTGTTTGGATCTAACTACTTAATTGAAAAAAGTGTTACATGTTTCATTTTCCCCAGGGTTACTGCAAAAAAAAATTACTGAGAACTAAGGATGCCCTGAATTAAGAAAATTTAAAAATCTCTACTTTGAGTTGATAAACAATTTTCTTCCACCTTCTCTCTTCTCTGGGTCTTCTTATTGGTTTAATTTATATTGTAGAAGCCAAGAAACACTCTTTGTTGCAAACTCAATTTTTAAAGGTATAGTAGGGTCCTTGCTTGTAAGTAACAAAAACCTAACTCTGAAAAATAGGCAGGAAAAAAAAAATTAGGGGAGGAACACAGCATAATGCTCAAAATCAGCAGGTAGCTGAAGAAACAGTCTCTGAAAACAAAGAGGAGCAGAGAGTGGGCAACAGGAATCAGGGTCAAGGTTCAGACGCAGAAGCAGACCCAGAGATGCTGTGCTGGTGCTGCTGCCCCAACGCCCGCTTGCTTCTGTGCTGACACCCACTACCACCAGCAAGTGTGAATCCTACTTAGTTTCCTAGTATATAAACTCTTAAAACTTGAAGTTTTATGCAAAAATTTTATCTTTTAAAAATACTATTGCCGAAATGAAAGTGAAATATTTTCTGAATACTAGATGTAAGGATATAATTCTGAGAAAGACTGATGCCTCATTTTAAATCACTAAAGGCAGAGATGAAGGGTCAATGTTCTCATGAGCTCTATTATTTGTCTTACTTTGTGAAACATACTCTTCCTCTCCAATTTTTTACTTACGGGAGGATTAATCAATACATACTGCCATTATATAAATCACCCTTTCATTAGTTTTCACCTGTCTGCTAGAAATGTCTGTGGCTGCTTGAAACGGGTCTAAATAACTACTCTGAAAGTCTGAACTCTTCTTTCCTAGTTGCCTGTGGTACCTGCTTGCTACCTCTCTGCTCCTTCTCTTTCAGCTTCCTCACTTTGCCATGCCCGTAAACAATAAACACAGACAGATCAAAATATGTGCCCCACCTCCCCAACCCAGCCCGTAACCCTGAACCTTACCATGTTGACTAGACCAGTTAGTGCCTACCGTATTATTAGATGCTCAATGTGCTCCAAAGTAACCCTGTTTTAATTCTGTATTTTTCTTAACAAATTGCTTTTCTCTAATTATATGTTTTTCTTAGGCTGATTTCCAAACTATCTGCCTGTGAGCATGAGGGAGTCTGGGAAGTGGTATATTTCTTGCTATTCATTCCCACTTTCTTTCTTTTCTTTTCTTTTTTTTTTTTATTAAACCATAACTGTGTACATTAATGCAATCATGGGGCACCATACACTGGTTTATATACAATTTGACAATTTTTCATCACATCGGTTAACATAGCCTTCCTGGTATTTTCTTAGTTATTGTGTTAAGACATTTATATTCTACATTTAGTAAGTTTCACATGTACCCTTGTAAGATGCACTGTAGCTGTGGTCCCACCAATTACCCTCCCTCTATCCATCCTCCCCCCTGCCTTTCCCTCCTTTTCTCAACATTTAGAGATCTAAAAATAGACCTGTCATTCGATCCTACAATTCCTCTACTAGGTATATATCCAGAAGACCAAAAATCAAATTATAACAAAGATATTTGTACCAGAATATTTATTGCAACCCAATTCATAATTGCTAAATCATGGAAGAAGTCATTGCCACTTTCTAACCACTGTTTCCCTTTACAAATGATTCCCCTCTTTAGAAATCTGCATTGTTTAGTCGTAGGCCAAAGTATGAATCTTATTTCCATAGATCTTCACCATCTTCCCCATAGCTTTAGTCCTAATTTATAGTCCTTTTTCTGTTCTATCTTCTGTGACATTGATATTAATGTGTTTGATCTTTCCAGCTGTCTGGCTTTGTGACAAAGCGTATCAGCTCTCACGGCAGTTATTTCAGTGATGTTTTAGCCACATACCCATATGCTACTCCTCCAAGATTAACCTTGCCTTGTTCACATTCTACCTGATGACTCCACTGATGCCACTGACAGTCTCTCATTTTCATATACTTTAAAAAAGATCAAACACAAGAAAATAAAGAACAAAGATAAATCCATTTTTCAAATTAATTTATTTTCACTGGAGAAAGGTCTTTCCAGCTCTTGTAACTTAATACACTAATAGCAAAAACACATTTAGTACTGTATTATAAGTACACAATTTCTCCAAATAGTGCTCAGTTATATTTTAATGGTTTTATAACATTCTAAATTTTTCAAAGGCAATTTAGGAGATGAATTAAGATCTCTAAATTTGAAGCCAGACTGTCTGGGTTAGCATTTCTATTCTAAAACTAACATTACATTGGGAACTTAGCCACCCAGCTGTGCTGTTTCCCCATCTGTAGAATAAGGACAACAATAATGAACCCTTACATGGCTTTGAATACTTTGTGCTAAGAATCTGGGAAAGTAGGTGCTTAAGACATATCCGTTCATATAAATTAGAGTGTACCAGGTTTTCTTTATGTAACTATGTCTACTGCAGGAAATATAGGTCTTTATAGTTTTTGTTGTTATTGTTTATTTTCACAACTAAAGAAAATTCGACAACAAGCACAGAGCCTTTCTTCTGTTAATACATTTGCCTGGTTAAATTCTCAAAAATATTATTAACCAGAAAAAGAATATAAATGTTCTTTGTATGCTTTTTAAAAATTGTAACAATTTAAATGCAACTATTAAGAGATCAATTTTATCACTATATTTTTGACAGACTTGTTTTCCCAAAACACATCTCTTTCCTTGTCTTTCAAAAAATGCCTTCTTCAAGTTTTCCTTTTTCTCTAATCACTCAATATGCCATGTTTTGCCTTGTCCCTCCCTCTTAGAATTTGGCCTTTTTTAGGCTTTCAGGCTTTATGTTTGCTTTTCCATGTTCTTTCCTTCAATACTATAATTTAATTTCATCATGTTGGTATTACTTATATTCTGATGACATCCAAAACAAGAAGTCTGCCTATGAAATACTAAGTTAAGAAATGCCGATTTCTTTAAATACTAAGTTTGACAGTTGATATCTCTGACATTTATTTCACTTTGGCACTTCTTGGATGCTTTTTATCATGACAGTGTATCTTCATTCTTTTAAATGCGTATTTTGGGTTGTGATTATCTTTCAAAAAATCTTTTGAGGAATTTTTGTGAAACTATGAATAAGTAAAACATTCATGTTATTTTTGAATGTGAGTTCCACCAGGGAACCAATGCAGAGCGGACAGTTCAAAATATCAACAGTGTTTGGGGAGGATGTGGCTAATGAATGTGCCACGTGTAGATGTATGAGAAGCTCCATTCTGATGACTTTATGAAAATGAGCCACCTGGGTGTCCTGTGACCAAGGTGGATAATGATGATCTGCAAGCTACAGGAAAAGCGAATCCATCTCACTTTATGTGTGAATTAGCAGAAAGGTTTGATATTACTATTCCAACAATATTGGACCATTTAAAACAGATTGGAACAGTAAAGAAGCTGAATGGATGGGTTCTACGTATTAAATGAGTGTCAGAAGAGAAACAGTCATGAAGCTTGCCTTTCTTTGCTGTCATGATATAAAAGGCAAACCGTTTCTATACCACATTTTTATATGTGATTAAAAAAATGGATTTTTTTGGATAATTGCAAGCTTTCAGAACAATGGCTGGATACCAATGAAGTGCCAAAACACAGTCCAAAGGTAAATATTCATCAAACAAAGCTAATGGTGTCTGTTTGGTGGTCTAGCGGTCTAGCGCTGGCAGACCACTACAGCTTCTGAAACCTGCCAATAGATTACCAGGGATGTCTACTGCATACTATTGGATGAGAAGAGGACGGTAGGTATTAAGCAATTGAGATTGGTCAATAGAGACAGGCCAATGCTCTTAGAAAACAATATTGTGATACAAACAACACTGCTTCAACTATAGAAGCTGGACTTGGAAACATCTACCATATTTAGACCTTGTATCAACTGACTACTACTTCTCCCAGGCTTTGGACTGCTTGCAAGAAAAGAGTCAATTCTCAACAGGCTTTAGAAAATGCCTTTTGAGATTCCATTGCCCCTCACTCTCTAGGCTTCTTTGCTGCTGATATACACAAGATACCATAAAGAAGGCAAAACTGTGTCAATAGTTCTAGTTGCAAACTTTGATGAATTGCCTTGCTTGTTTGAGAGAAAATAAACTTTTGTTTGTTTGTTTTGGCCAGGGCTGGGTTTGAACATGCCACCTCCAGCATACGGGGCCAGCGCTCTACTCCTTTGAGCCACAGGTGCCACCCCTAAAATAAACTTTTGATTTCAAATAGGGCATTTCGTATTTAGTGACCTAATACCTTCTGAGAGTTAGACTTGAACAATCTAACTTCCCTCTGAACACCAACATTCCATCTTACTTAAACATTAATCTAATGTTACTTATTTTATAACTGTCCCAATATTCTAGAATAAAAATAAATAAATAAAACTTGAGTTTATCTTTTCCACTTCCACATATCCAGTCAGTAGCTAAATCCCGTAAAGCCCATCTCCTTCCCTGGAGGGGTTTCTATAGTCTACTTCCCATAATAACCTGGTTCATTCAATAGATTAATGATGATATTACACCTGTAATTCATATGGACTGATCATTACTATCCCAAATAAAGAGAATGATGAATTGCTAATTTTACGTGGAAGGCTTTCACCAAGAGGTGACCCCATAAAGAAAACTGGAGGTACTGCTTTAACTCACTCTTCTCTCTGCAATGAGATTCTAGATAAGTTAATTCTGATTTACATCCAAGTGGTCAAGGAGTTACCAGTATATGTTTATGTATGCATTCCCTCTGATAAAATCAATTAAATAGATGTTTCCTCTTTTATAAAATTTTCTTTTAATGAATTTAATCACTTAGTTGCTGTGGTAGGCAAAATTCTGAAGTATATCACTCCACTCCCCAAATTTCTGCATTCTGATATACACCCTTTGTTTAATTTTCTCCCTTTGAGGTGGATGGAAACTGTAAATATGATGGGATATTACTCCACAACTCAGTTACTAATCAGTTAACTTTTAAGTAAAGCAAAAGAGATACAATCCAATTAGGCTCAATCTTAATTAGGTGAGCTCTTCCAAGGGCCTAGCCCCTTTAAGTCAGGGATTTAAAGTGTGAAATGTATTTCAAGTGAGGGAAATCCACATCACTGGTTTTGAACATGGGGACCCTGAAGTAAGGAATGACAATAGCCTTCGAGAACTAAGCTGCCTAGCTGACAGTAAACAGGTGCATGTACCTCCATCTTACAAGCGCAAGGAACTGAATTCTTTTTTTTTTTTTTTTTCTTTTTTTTTTTTTATTAAATCATAGCTATGTACAATGGTATGATCATGGGGCATCATACATTAGTTTCACAGACTGGTTGACACGTTTATATCACACTGGTTAACATAGCCTTCCTGACAATTTCACAATTGTGTTGAGACATTTACATTCTACATTTACTAAGTTTCACATATACCATTGTAAGATGCACCACAAGTGTATTCTCACCAATCCCCCTCCTTCCACCCCCCTCCCTC
>CAUYPK010026852.1:0-53016 GCA_963574355.1 Loris lydekkerianus
TAAGCAACTTAGCCAAGATCACACAGCAGAACAAGAATGTGAACTCAGACAATTTAACTTAGAAGGCCATACTCTTATTAAATTGTCACCCTGTCTAGAATGGCCTCTTTTTAGCAAGTGGAACTTAATTTTTGAGCGCAAAAGACTCCAGAATTATCTGATTCATTAATTTCTGAAGAGAAAGGCAATTGCTTGCCTGAGTCCAGACAGCTAACAAAAGCCAGTGTTCCCACCATGCTGGCAAACTGTGATTGCTGGGTAATCCAGAAAGAGGCAGCCATCTAGGGTGAGTTGAGATAATCCCTTCATCTTCAAAGGCTCCAAAGTCTGGGTCACTTTTCTAACAAGGGGAATGCTTCTCAACACCCACCACATATGGTAGCAATAATCTCCACGTTCTAAACACATTTGAAATCTGACAGCTCTCTGGTTAATTACTCCATCATCTGGTAAACCATATTACTACCAGTCTCTAAGGAGTAACCCAATGGCAATTGCTTGTCACTGCTCTGAAACTGTCCCCAGCCAATCCAAGGGACAGAACCGGCAGGACACCTGCGTTTACCATCATCCTGCCTCCCCCAAAGCAGCCACGGCAGGGTCGATGAATAAACTACTGTGTGCGAGGGGAGGGTGTCTGACTTGGAGTGTTGCTGCCCAGGGGGACTTGGCTTTGAGGACGATCATCCTTTGTGTGGAGGATGACAGCAGGCACACCTGGCTGTATCCTGCGTGTTCCACTGCTGCGGACAGTGGTGGGCACAGCCCAGGGAACCTGCCTCTGGCTCCTGAAAACAGCAGGTGTGGAGGGAAGAGGTGGGTGTTGGAGAGAAGCCTGCCGAGAGCCTTTAGACACATCCCTGGCCTTCTTTGAGTCCTGGTCTCCTGATCTGAAATAGGAAACAAAACCTATCTGGGAGGCTATTATGAGAATTAATTTAGGCTAACTGTGGAATAGGAGTTGGCAAATCTTTTCTGTGAAGGGCCAGCTAGGGAGTATCTTAGGGTCTACAATCCATCTGGTCCTTGTCACAGCCACTTGATTCTTTTGTTGTAGCCAAAAGCAGCCACAGACAATATGTATGTGAATAGACATAGCTGTGTTCCAATAAAACCTTTATAAGCAAAAATAGGTAGCAGGCTGGATTTGGCCATGAGCCCTCACCCCAAAATAGAGCATCTAGGTCAACATCTGGCACATGGTAAGCAGTATCATCACTATTATTATTATTTTATTAAATCATAGCTGTGTACATTAATACAATCATGGGGTACAATGTGCTGGTTTTATATACCATTTGAAAAATTTTCATCAAACTGGTTGACATAGCCTTCACCACATTTTCTTAGTGATTGTGTTAAGACATGTATACCCTACACTTAGTAAATTTAACATGTACCCTTGTAAAATGCATATCATCACCATTATCATTATTACTTCTCTGCTGAATTGATGGCACAAAAACAGTGAGATAAATATATAATCATATCAAAAATAGTAAGAATAACCAAAGGCTTACCATGAGCCAGTTGCTTTTCTAAGTGCTTTATACTTATTAACTCATTTAACCTCAGGTAGAATTCTTATTCCCACTTTGCAGGTGATGAAACTGAGACAAAAAGGTTTTAGTTAATAGTTAAAGCATATAGCTAGGATTTAAACCTAGGTGTCCAACCTTTTTTCTTCTCTGCTGCACATTTAAAGAAGAGTTGTCTTGGGCCACATATGAAATACACAAACAGCAATGAAAGCTGATGTGCAAAAGATAAAAAAAAAAAAAAAAAAAAATAGTCCCTGCACAATTTCCACAACATCCAGCGGCACAGATGAGCAAAACAGACTTCCCATAATTTGCATGTAGGCAGTGGGCTGCAGGTTGGACACCCCTGAGTTCTAGACAATATGGCTTCAGAGCCCAGGAAACATCTCCCATTATCTGGGAAACACACCTCTCAGTAGTTATTGTGTTATTCTGTGACTGATTTCCTTGCTTCCTCTTCAAGTGCAATGCAAGGCAAGAACCTGAAGATTTGTAGGCTCTGGCTTTGCTCAGCTTGTTGAAGGGCTGGACCGACCAAGGCCTTGGAAATGTCCTTGACTGGGGCAGATTCTTCTCCAAGGGTACTTAGCTCCCCATCCTGGCTCTAATTGCTAACCAACGTGGGAGATGTTTTGGGCACAGCTAATTACGTCCGAGCACCTGGGTAGCTCTCATTTACTAGTGCTAATTAAATGACTTCAGTGCTAGAAGTACCCATTACCTAGCTGATTACTTTTCCTCTGCCATTAAAAGTGAAATTATTGAGCCTGGAAAGGGTCTGCTAGGAAAGAAATAACTCTTATTTGGGTGGGATGATTATTTCATTTTTACTGTATATTACGTCCCTTAAAACAAACAACTTTGAGACACCCTTTCATTTTGCAAACCTCTTCACCAATCCCCAAATCCAAAATCTGGCAGAATTGGGTGATGATAAAATTTCCATTTCAAGCGAAATTTTAATTTCTCATGGATTTATTGCCATCTTTCCACGACTGGGTGTATTTCCCCGTGAATTAAGAACACGTCTCCTTTGAACGTCTCTCCAGAGCCCAAGATGTGTGTGGGTCTGAGGAGGCAGGGACTTGGCTTTGCTCACTCCCCAGTGGCCTGACAATGGCAAATTAAATCAGAAAAGCAAAACAATCAGTTCCTTGCTAGAGATGTGTAACATCAGCCCTGGGAAAGAAGAAACAGCCATGCCCTCCTGTTGGCAGCGAGCTGAACAGGATGATCTCATGGGGCTTTTCCACGTTTGACATGTGATTCATACATACATAGGAGTGTGGTGCTCCATGAGCCAGGCCTGGGGGAGAACAAACCTAGCTTTCTTTCCATTTTATTCCCATGTTTATAGGCTGGGGTCCCTGGGCTCTCTACGATCTTTTGCGGAGAGATTATTTTTCCATGCACGGCAGGTATTCTCTTTGAGGCCACACAGTCTGCTGTTTCCAGAACCAATCCTGGGCAACCTTCCTCCACTGGGTTTATTTGGAAATGTCAGCATCCTTAGTGCCTCTACCCATCAAAGCTGGAGAAAGCAGCTACCCAAAACCCAAATAGCATTTCTGTGCCGGAACACGCTCCCAGGTGCAGGGAGAAAGATGGAGGCAAGGTTTATAGAGATCAATCCAGAGAGGAGAGAAGGGAATGCTCTGGATAAAAATAGCAGGGGATGAACTCCTGCCCCCACTCTTTAATGATTTCTCCGCTGACTTGTGTTTGGCTCTCAGAGAGCAGTGGGCGCCGACGTCTATTACTCCACTGGAGAGAAACGGAGGGAACCCGCCTGCCAGGTGGGTTTTCCAAGCCTTCCCAGCTCTAAACTTCTCCACATGTGAACAAGTGTTTACAGTTTTAAAGATGTGTTGAGTAATTGCACATGTGAGATATCTCTCCTTTAATGCACCCAGCATGTTCCAAGGCTTTCTTCGAGAACACCCTGGTTGACAATGAGATTGTTTGCCTTCTCTGCGTTGGGGCTTAAGGAGGTACTGGTTTACGTTGAGATGTAATTGGTAGCACTTGTGCCTTTGTAGTTCTTTTTTAGCTACTGAAAATTACTGCCTTAATCCACTCTTTACTTACCCGGATTACGATAGAAGCCCCATGGAGGCCCCCACATCAGAGAACACAGTGGCAGCTCTTTAAACTTATTTTAGGGCTCACATAACATTTAAAAATGCTGGTTAAAAAACAATGGCAGCATTAATTCTCTTTTAAGTTCTCTCCATTTTCAAGAATTTCAAATTGCTACAAAATAATAATTGTTCTTTTGCTACTTAAAAGATATTGGAAACCCTGTTTTTACAGATGGGTTTCTCCGAGTTTTCCTCCCGCCCCTCCTTTTAATTATTCCTTGCTCTCTTTATTTTCCTGGGAAAGTAGCTGGTATCACCTCAAGGAGACAGGCAGGGCATTCTGCTTTGCTTGTTATTTTTTATAGATTTCTTTGTCTTCTTTCTGGCTTCCAGCAAAACATAGCCAAAATGGTTTGGCAGATCCCGCTGCATTAGTAAAGCTCTGTGTCAGCCATAACCAAGGCCCACAGTAAGGACTAATGTCAGCTTGCAAGCAGGTTGGAAAACGTCTCAAGATCCACAAATGTCTTCCCATCAGCACTCAGATGGGGTCCCATGGGTGCATGGGAGGCTGAGATGAACTCCGCCCCCTGCCTGCTGGCCCCCTGGCCGACCCCGAGATCTCCCCCTCTCAGGGGCAAGTGATGGAACTTCACAACTTGACTTGTGCCTGTCAATTAGCTCCAGGGCTGCACCTTTCCGACTTGAAAAGCCTTTTTACTACTGTTTTGCAATTTTCCCAACTGAATGCGTTGGCATCTGAGGAGGAGACTCTGGGAGGCAGCATCTCAGGAGGACTGTGTCCTTCCTCCCAGTTGGCCAGCTCCGGCCTGCTCTGGACTCAGCATATGCTGCCTTTGTTCCTCCTCATAGGTCTTCCCTGCAGTTAGACAGGCGTGTCCTCACCCGAGAGATGCACGTTTATGTGGATAGCAGAACTTGCAATTTCTAAAGTCTTTTCAGTATCTGAATTTGAGCCTCTGTCTGGCTGGAATTGACATCAATTACATTTAAATGAGAAGTAAGATCTTGCTAACACTCCTGGTTTCCACCCCACATCTTTTTTATGGGGCCATACTTGGTCCCCCCACCAGAGCCAGTATGGATGCAGCCTGTTGCTGGCTTTTGCCTTAGCAGAATGGCCTGGTGACAGACACAGTCTCCTCATCTTCTCCTATCCCACCCCCACAGCTGTAGCAGCAGAACTGGGGCACTTACTATTCTGGGGAATTTATTGGTTCTTTTGCCATTCTGTGAGCTTCTTTTTTTTTTTTTTTAAGACAGAGTCTCACTATGTCACCCTTGGTAGAGAGCTATGACGTCACAGCTCACAGCAACCTCTTAACTCTTGGGCTTGAGCAGTTCTCTTGCTTCAGCCTCCCAAGTACCTGGGACGACAGGCGCCCACCACAGCGCCCACCTATTTTTTATTGTTGTTGTAGTTATTGTTGTTTAGCAGGCCAGGGCCAGGTTCGAACCAGCCCACTCCGGCGTATGTGGCTAGAGCACTAACCACGGGGCGACAGGAGCCAAGCTGTTCTGTAAGATTCTTGAGGGTAGATTTTACAGCAGTTCTCTTTTGTGTAACTCTTAACAGAAGACCTGGCTCAGGCTAGGTGCTTAGTAAACATTGTTTGGCTAAATCCTGAACTTTTTCTGGGGTTGTGCCTGTTTTTGAGGTTGGACTTAATCCCAGAATTGGCATTAAAGATGAAAGTCCTGCAGCTTGGGATACAGGCATGGGGACTGAACTGGAAATGGGAAGTGTAGACATGGCCTTGAGGGATCTGTGGTCAGTTGGCAGAGCGGTCGGTGCCAGGAGCTCTCACACCGAAGAGGATTGTGACCCATGGGTGACCCAGGGAGGTCCAGACAGGTTAAAAGAGTCCAAGCATCCACTCACTCACCAGCAGGCATGGAGGTCTGGGGAAGGGCACCAGGCATGGGCGGGGGGGCAGGGGACTTGCAGATCCATCAGTGACCAAGAGGAAATCAAACACTCTCCTCCTGGTACCTACTGCTTAGTGAGGGGGATACAGGGTAACACGTAGAGTTGACAACTCTGAAGTGCTGCTCAGAAAATGTACTTCCTCCCCAGCATGGGTTCAAGAGTCAGAGGCACTAGTCTAGGGGTCTTGTGGACCAGAACAGAGTAGGGCAGGTGATTAAGGCTGGATCTTGGTGCTCAGAGTGTCAGAGCTGTCACCTGGAATCAGGACAGGGCCCAAGGAAGGGATGGAATCACTGTGAGGGAGGATGGATGTTGAATCGAGAAGTCCAGGTTGGAGCTTCTTAAACTCCTCCTGCCTCAGGTCAGGATTTTGTCTTGAAGGACACAAGGGCTGAGCTTAAAGTTCAGAGCCAATTTCACTCCACTGATTCATTCATTTCAATATTTATAGAGGATCTCTAAATGACCGACAATGTCAAAGGCATGCAGCAAAATCAGTATAGCCCTCTTCTTAAAGACTGTGCCCTCTAATAGGAGAAATAATCAACTAGCAATGACACAGATGTATCTAATTACAGACTGCTGGACGTGCTATGAAGGAAAGAAACAGGAGCCATAGTAGAAAAACTGGAAAGGTCCAATTGAAAGTGGACTTTTAGTGAGGACTCTTCTGAGGATGCAATGATTGGGTAAAGGAGTTGGGCTGAGGAAGAGTGAAAGTGCACTTTGGGTAAGGCAAACAGCATGTGCAAAGGGCCTGTGGTCTGCAGAATGCCCATGCCTCACAGGAATTCACACCCCAATCCCTGGAACCAACTTAACTAACATAGCAAAGGGAACTTTGCAGATGAAGGTTAGACCTTGAGATGGATAACCTAGTTACCCAGGTGGTTCCAATCTAATCACACATGTTTTCAAAACCAGAGAACCTTTCTCAGTTGCAGTGAAAGAAAAGCTTGGCAGAAGAAGGATCAGAAGATGCCAGCATTTAAACTTGGAGGAAGAGTCTACAGTTTGAATGGCAAAGAAACAGCTTCTCCCCCACAGCCTCCTGGAAAGGAGTACAGCTCTACTGACATAAGATTTTGACTCAGTACGAACCACTTGGGCTTCTGACCTATACAGCTATAAAATAATGAATCTGTGTTGTTTTAAGTTATGTACTAAGTCTTTAGTAATTTGTTAAAACAGCAACAGGAAGCTAATATGGTAAAGAGCTTGGTACATTGCAGAGACCAAAAAGTGACCGGTGTGGCCAGAACATTGTACATGAGACACACACACACAAACCATTTAATTTAGGCAGGCAAGGAAGGGGCATAAAGATCCAATTTTGATTTTGCACCCCCTTCAGATGTGAAGTAGAGGAAGGATCAGAGGGGCAAGTATAAAATGGGAAGGCTGGTTAGGAGGCTGTTTTAGGGGCCCTAAGGAAAGACGGTGGGAGCTCAGCTCAGATTAGAGTGATAGCAGCGGAGAGAGGATGCAGGGCTGGTTTTGAGAGGCCAGAAGTGGAGCTAATCAGACATGATGATTGGGTTCTGGGAGCAAGGGGAAAGAGGAATCAGGGGTGACCCCCGGTTTCTGGCTTGAGCAAAGGTCCAGGGAAGCTGGGAAGAGGCCAGTGGCCCCCACCACACCAGCCATGGTACAGGCAGTTTCATCTACCACCAGCAAAGCTGATCAATGGGGAAAATTTGTCATCTCAGAAGACTCTGGAAAATCCTCCCAACAGCAGGAAAAATGCCTGTTCCAAGATCCTTTGTTTGGGGCTATTATTGAAGGTATGACAGATAGAAACATTAATTCAAAGTATCAAAAGCCCAAAGAGAATTTGTTTCTTTTTTAACTGGAAATGCAGGGGTGCAACTGGCTTAATCATAGCCCGATTCAGGGCTCAGGTGATATCATTCGGTTCATGCCTTTGACTCACTTCTTTTGGGTGGCTCCATTTTCCAACCCCGTGTGCCAGCAGCCCCAAGTCCTGCAAAACAGAGTGTCTGTGTCCCAGAATTCTCAGTAAAGTTATTAAGATTCAGTCAGATTAGACCAGTATTGATCAATCCCCACCACAACCATGAGGGACTCCCTGGGACAGGAAGGGGAAGGTGCTGGACAGCTGGGTCTTCCTCAGGAATTCCACTCCTTAAGCTGTGGCCAGAGAGAAGGAGGGGGAGAGGACCAAAAGGAAGCCAGGGCTGCTGCCTGCCAGAAATAGAGCAGCGTCCACCGTGTCTGGATGCCTTATAGATCCACAGCCAAAATGAGCACAGACCCCAAACACACAGCTGGTTGACTGAGAACCATGTGTAAATCTCAAGGGGACCAAGTTCCTCTGCAGGGACAGAGACAGGAGCAGGACAGGAGTGCCGGGATGCATAGCTGGGAAGCTCATGGGGAAATGGCACATGGCAGCAGGGAAGAGACTGCTGACTTGGGGATCACAGGGAAGGCAAGTGGTTCTGGAGCACCGCTGGGCTGAGCAGCCTGAGTGCGGGTACGTCTCTGACGAAGGGCCATCGGTTCTACGGCCCCTTCTGGTGGTTTCTCAACAGCAAGGTCTCAGTGGCTGAAGGTTCCTCGTCCTTAGGCACCTTGCCTTTGGACTTAAGTTTGAGGAGGGTGTGGGAGGTTTCATTCAGCCTCAGAGAGCTGTGTGGTTCGAGCGGACGTGGTCCTAGGGCAGGGGTCCTCAAACTTTTTAAACGGGGGACCAATTCACTGTCCCTCAGACCGTTAGAGGGCCGGACTATAGTTTAAAAAAAAACACTATGAACAAATTCTATGCACACTGCACATATCTTCTTTTAAAGTAAAAAAACAAAACGGGAACAAATACAAGCACACGGCCTCATGTGGCCCACAGGCCGCAATTTGAGGACCCCTGCCCTAGGGGTTTGAGACTGTGGGCTGCAACTCTTCGCCTTACTTCCCTTGGTAGGCCCAGCAGCTCTGAGTGCAGGGGAAAGGCATCAGCTACTTTCTGAAGGTTCTCCACAGGGTGGCAAGGGATGTGTCTCCTCTCAGAAAAGGTTCTTGCAAAAATAATTAGCAATGCTAAAATCTGGGTGCACAGGTAAGGGACATTTTATTTTGGTACAGCCCACAAGTGGTTCAGGCCTACAGCAAGTGCTGTCAGGGCCCTGGCCACAATCCCTTAGCACGCCTCATTGCTTTATATGCTAAGGAATTTGCTTCTGCAAGTAGCTAAGGCCCCCTGCCCCAGGCCAAGGGCATTTCAGCTGGGAACATGCTTGTCCTATACTAACACAAGCGGAGATGCTGGGAGCAGCTCTGCCCAGTGACCAATGGAGGGGGATGAATACCCCAGCCCCCCAGCCCCTGTACTCTCAAGGCACCATGTCTCTCGGAGGGCCCTAGTGGGCAGTGGTGTGCTGGTAATGAGGTCTTTGGTGGGAAGAGGAGTCAGAGAAAGAGCCTCAATTTTCCACCAAACTCCCCACTGGCAGAAGGGAAAGGTATTGTTTTGTGTGTCCCCTTTCTAACAACACAGGCAGATTTGCCTTTCACTACAGAGTTGTTGGGGCACTAGGAGCCGGTACCCCTTGGACCCTGACTCTGCAAGCCTGGTTCCCCAGGGAGGCTGTCAGGACTGGAACTTTTTCTCCTGCCTCTCCAGGATGGTTAGACCATCAGCTCCACCTGGCTCCAGCAGGCCCCTTCCAATTTGGCCTCCGTACCGGAGGTCACACTCTGAGACCCCTGGGTGATTAGCCGAGTAGATGGGGCAAACACCCAAGTTCCCCTTCTCCGTGTTACCTTCCACCACACATCTCACTCTGAGCTGCCTTTATTTTCACACCAGAAGAGCTGTGTATGGCTTACTGTCAGGAGGATTTTTTAAAATAGCATTTCTATGGTGAAACAATGTCCCTTGTTTGGAAATACACAGAGCTTTATAAAATATGTTCCTGTGTTTTCCTGGATCGGGGCATATTGTAGAGTCCAGGGATTTATTTACAATGAAGAAATTGTTTTTGTGAATTGTGGTTAAACAAAGGGATTGTTTTTAGAGTGCTGAGTGAAGGAGACATTGTTTATCAGTTATTTGGGACTCAAGCTGGAAAGGGATGATTTTACAGGGAACGTGGGGGGTGGGGAGGATCAATGAGCATAGTTGTCCATTCTTTGCGACAGCCCTAGAGCTACAACATTGTCACTGCTACCATCCATCCTTTCTTGCCCCAACCTCCTTTCATCTTTTCTGCTCCAGCCTCTGCAAATGAACACACTTTGGCTGTTGTATTGTCCCCCTTCCCCAGGGTTCAACTCTACTGCCCCCTGATTTTTTGCATGACTCTCCTTATCTGGCTACAGACTTTGCTTCCAAAGAGCTCTCAGCACTTTGGAGACAGAGTATCTCCTTTACCCACTCAAAGTCCCCAAGCTGTGGGGGAACAGAGCATGTCAGACTTTGCAAGATGAAAATAAGAGCTGAATCCAAAATCTTTCCATTGTCACAGGAAAATCTTATGAGCATTCCCAAGTGGCAAAAGTGGGGCACAGAGGCGATAAGCCTATTAACAAGACCCAGTTCTCTGGAGGATCCAGCAAGCAGTGTACCTGCCATCAGGAAGACATGTCCTTACTATTTAAGGCAAATTGTCATTTTCCAGGCCCTAAGCTTTGTGTATTTAGAACTTTACTTTGAGGGGGGTTAGGCAGAGAGAATTATTGAGCAAGTGGGTGTGTGAGTGAGAGACTGATGGGGCTCGTTGGCCTAAAATGTCCACGAAAGACAGCGACGTGATGAGAGAGCATGAAGAATTTTCTGTCTTTCTGGAGCCCTATCAGAGTGAAAATACTCCCAGGAAGCATCTGAGCTCCTGCGTGAAGAACGTCTTGATAACTGGCTGAATCTGTAGACATGGTTCTTCTGTTCTCAGGAGGAGGCATGAATGTGAATTTGGGCAAGGGAACTAGCTGATGGAAACAGTATGTGAATCTATTCCATTTCCTAGGCATTTTTTTTCCCAGAGCAAGGGACATTTTCTTCATTATCGCCCGTGGGTAGCATAGACCTGTAATAAATGATGTCAGCGTCCTGGCCATGCCCTTACATGCTAAGAGTTTTCTCCTATAAGCCACTGAGGCTTTCCCAACCCCAAGGTCATTCTGCAGCTGGGAGTGTGCTTATCCTGTCCCTGGGCAGGCTGGAAAGCCAGGTAAATAACACCGCCAGGAGCAGCTCTCACAGGAGCTGGTGTGCCTCCTAGGGCCCCACACTGTGCGGGTCCTCAGCAGGTGGCAGCATGCTGGTAAACGGCCTCGTGGTGGTCTGTGTGAGGGGTGAATGGGCACAGGTAAAGACCAAATATGCAGCATTTGACAATTTCTGTGGTGCGAATACTCCCTCTGTGGCTGGATTCACATTATCAAGAGATGTCACTGAACTTGGGCTTGGATAAAGATGCATATACCTCCCCCTGGGAGTCCCCAAGGCTTCTGAGCATCTTCGTGCAGGCCTGAGGTCCAGCTGCCCCTAGTGGTCACCTGCTGGTGAAGGTGCCTGGGTTGGCTTCCTTTCCTTCCCTGTCTCCACCCTTGCCCATGCTCTCCAGGATCACCTCCCAAATAAACAACTTGTACACAGACACTCTGTTTCTGGAGGCATGCAGACCAGACCTGGGTACAATGTCTTGTGCTTTGAACAAAGAGGGCAGAATTCTCTAATGCATAGAGGAGTGTGTGTGCTCTCTAGCTGGTCCTCTCTTTGCACCTCCCTGGCCCCCAGAACCCGACACCTTTCCCTGGTTCCCTCTGCACACTACGACCAGGGCTTTGCTCCCTGAGTCTTCCTCGGGTGTGGTCTCCACCTGGGCCCTTGGTCCCCCATCACTCCCTCAGGCCCCATTTGTATCCAGCCTCCACTCAGAGGTAGTCCTGTTCTCTCTGGGCAGAATGAACTACTTCCTTCCTGGTTCATTGAACTGTTTGAACCTTGATTACAGCATTTACCGACGCTTGGCTTGTATTAGCTTTGCCTGGGGTTACGTCCCGCTCTCCCTGCCCCAGGGGCCTGGAGGGCAAGGACCATCTGAACAGCTTCCAACCCAGGAGCTGGCGGACTGCTGTCAATAGCATTTGCTGAAGTAGACTGACCTGGCACTGGCCAGAGTTGTTTACCCTTTAGCTTTCAACTTCCCCCAGTAGCCAAGAGCACCCCCATCCACAGAGCAGGCTGGTGCCATCACGGCTCTACGCCCAGGGAGGGCTGTTCGGGGGGCGTGGGGGGGGGTGTCTGTTGCTTTCTTCCTAGGGGGAAAAAATACCAGGCTCTAAAGGAAACTTTTCCACTTACCCTTGTGTTTGTTCAGTGTAGCAAGGAGAGCTAAGATAGAATCAAGATTCCCCACGTTTCCCTCTCATGAGGGAATAAGGCTACCTGGCAGTCGTCACAGTCTAGTGAACACTCCGACTGGTGAGATCACTGGGGGCACATTAACTGGTTCTTTCACCCATTTGCTCCTCAAATATGTATCACGCGCCCAGGCATGGTCAAGGATTAAGGGGCTTTGTCTGAACAGCCTGGGCCGGCCCCAGACTTGGCATTCTGTCTGTCACAGGATGGGAGTTGTTGAAAAGGTCACTTACCTCCTAAACTTCAATCTCCACTTCTGTGAAATGGGGTAGCCTGGTACCTATGTCTTAGAGTGTGGGGGACATTTGAATGACATGCTCTGTGTTATGCATTTAGTATTAAGCACCAGGACAAGAGAGCATTCCATATATATCAGGTGGGCCAGGCTCCATGCTCAGCTCAAGGAGTAGTGATTTGAATAAGGTGTAGCCCTTGTCCTCAGGAAGGCCACAGTCCAGGGACAGAGACAGACAATAGAGCCAAGTCTCCAGGCGGGTGCTCAGTGATCTGTGAGTGAGGTTTGGAAGGCCCTAAGGAAGCCCGGGGCAAGAGATTACGTAACAGTCTCCCCTGGCTGGAAGCTGTTCTTTAGTGCCTCTTACTTCTGAGAAAAATGTTCAGTTTAGCTAAAACTGTCATCTCTCTATTCCTACTCTGACATAATGGAGGCGGCCAGCCGAGGCAAAGATTCTGACGGAGAAGGCGGGACAGTGGCGGAACACCTGGCAAACTCCTGCCCTTCCCATCTCCAAAGCCTTCTCCATAAGACAGCAGGATGGGGTGAAGGGGTCAGAGAGCCCCGCTGAATTATGTCTCAAATCCTCTGGAACTTCAAGAAGCAAATGCTGCTGCCTCCTAAGAATTCTTCTCGTTTAAATGTTCTCCTGGGCTTTTTCCCAACTACTTAAACTCCATGATTTGTTTAATCCAAGAAACAAATTGTAGAAGAAAAGCTTTCTTACTCAACTTCTAGCATCTCTGCCTCTAAAATAAGTTAGAGTTGAGATTTTTATATCACCCATTTAGGTGTAAGGAAGCCATGGTTTGCAAACAGGGATTTTGTTCCCCAGGTGACATCTGCCAACTTAGGAAGACATTTTTGGTTGTCAACACTGGCCGAGTTTAGTGCTACTGGCATCTGGTGGGGTAGACACCAGAAATGCTGCTGAAACACCAGCCTTCCCCCATGACTGTGCAACCCAAGATGCCAACAGTGCTGAGGCCGAGAATGTTGTAAGAGAAGGAAAATTAGGTGAGGAGTGTACACACGTGCGTATGCATGAATGCGCAAGACCCAGGGGTTTGCTGTGAAGGGGAATGCTGTACTTTTCAAAGGTCACAGAGGCGATGGAGTGGGATACCGCTGTAGATTTCATGGTACTTAGATCAGATTGACTGGTCAGTTCCGCTCCCCAGCACAAGTCCATATCTAGTTTCTAATGGAAGAGAAGAAGCACCAGCCTACGAAGTGAAGCCCAAAGCTGGCTGACTAGATGGCGCTCACAGGGTGCCTGAAACTCATGCTGTGTCTGGTGGTGTAACTCCAGTGATAGCTGAAGCAATCCAGATATTGCGATTCCAAACATAGCAGTTAGAGTGAGGGGGTGCGGTGGGGGGGTAGGGGTTGGAATGGGAAAGTGCCTGGTAATTATAAATGGGTCTCTTCCATAACACCAAGCAGAGCTGACAAAACAAACAGGACGTTGTCCTACCAGCAGTCACGGATGATACTAATTGGTTTGGTGATACATTGGAGGCCATCTGGAAAGGAGGCGCCTGGCCCGGCCCTGGATGTCAGATGATGGAGGCTGTGGCTGCAGTAAGACCTCGGCTCCCCAGGCTCTCTGGTCCTGGGCAGTCTGGGCCACGGCTTCCCTGAAGCACTTGCAAAGTGAGTGGCCTGAAGGCCTTTGCCCCCTTTGCAGATAACTGGTGATTACTATCCTTCTGAAGTGGCTGGACATTCCAGGGTGTTGGATGCCGTGCAGACTTCTCATCAAGACGCGTCTTGCTGGAGTCACTATTTATTTTAACCTCCCTTACTTGCAGACAGCTCTGCCAGGCCCTGCAGTAAGGACTTGGAATTTCACTGTCCAGCTGTGGGGTATTTTCAGGGTGGATAGTCCAGGCTGTCAGAGAGCTGATAACCCTAAATGCAGGACACACTTCTGGAGTATCAAAGAGGCCCTGATGTTTGCTCAAGGCACGCAGCACCAGACAAAGACCCCACAGCAGCTGTATATTTGGATAGAGTCTAGGAAAAATAACAGAGCATTCCATGGAATAACCTCCATCTTTATCCATCTGATGATCACTTACATGAGTGAAGCTGTCACCACTTTTTACATCATTGAATTAATTGTTTAAACATTTCTTGAGTGTCTACCATGTTCTTGACAATGTCCTAGATCCCAGAGACTCCTGGGAAGGATAGTGCTTGGAAAAGGAGGGAAGACAGACCGTCCTGCACCAGCTCCCAGGAGCCCCAGGATGGTTTGGGGACAGAGGCCCTGGCACTGTGTGAAGGGAGGTGTGTAGCGAGGTCGAGCTGCTGGCAGCAAGGTGAGCTGGGCACTGTGCTCATTTTCTTGGATCCCCAACACGCTGTGTGCAGTTCAGCAGAGAATGGATGTGGAATCAGCAGCAGTTTAGGGCAGTCCATGTAAGGGTTTGCAATGAATTGGTGGAGCCTGCTGGGGACCTCAGCAAGGGCTTTCCTGGTACCGTCTGCTCTATGTCCCGGGGAAGCTGTCAAGTGAGTTTCCACTCACAGGCCCATTCTAGGTTTCGAGGACACCATCAAAAGAAGGATTTTCAGGGAGAAACTGTCTGTGGCAGCGAAAAGTTCTATTGCTGGATGCCGAGGCCCTGGGAGGGAGGAGTGTGGGAATGTGCAGCACACCTGGCTGGAACCTTGACCCTCAGAGCAGCCACCAGGCACCTGCACCAGGTCTCCTGTCTGTCAAAGGGCATCGGGGAGCTTTGTGTGCCCATTACAATGACACCTCCACTTCCAAGAAGGCTGTGGTGAAGCTCATCTCCCAGAAGACCTTGATTGTGGGGAACGGGAGGCTATTGTCACCACGGATCTGACACTTCAGCTCCACGAGACCAGAGCTGTCTCTGGTCACTGCTGCCCTCTCTGTTGTCTTTATGGGAAGTGGCGCTGGGTTCTTCCTGATCACAGTGGACACTTTGTTACTGACACCTCGTTCCTGATTTACTGTTTGCTGTCTTTTATCTTATTTATTTGTTAACTCGGGGATCCAAAATAACAGCTTCAAGCACTTTTGAAATGTGGCTAGCACAGTGATTTTCAGAGCACTTGAAAATTTTGTTATCTCACCACGCACTTGAACCTATAGTTAAACTTCCATGGCACACTTAAATTGTGTCAATCAAAAACAGAGAGAGAGAGAGAGAGAGAGAGAGAGAGAGAGAAAATGCTTACCATGCTTTGAATTTCTTTTGAAAATAATTTAATTAATTTTTAAAATTTTTCACAGCCTGCTGGTTGAAAAAATCACTGAGTTAAAGACATCTTACTGTGAGGTAGATTTTCAAGTAGATTTCTGGAATGTTTCTGCATAAGCAGCTGCAGAGAACTTTCCCACCACCTGTGAGTAACTCTAGATCAAATTTTCTCCCCTTTACTTTAAAAATCAATGGTTCTCATTTATTTTTTTAAATATGAAAACAAAACAATACACACTATAGAACATTTGGAAACTATAAAAGAAGAACACACATGAAAACAAAAATCCCTCTGACTTTCCCTACCAGGGCAATACTTGGTGTTAACATGCAGGTGTTTACTCTTCTGTATAAAGAATAAAAAATTCTTCTGTGCATGTATGCTGACTATACATTAGAGAACAGACTTTGTAAATATATAGTGTATTTAATTTTATAGCACACTTTTCCATATTGTATTGTGAAAATTTTTCCTATCTTAGGAAATATTCATCAAGAACAAGATTGATAAACCCTTTATAGGTATATTCAACAAAATTGACTAAACCATTTTCCCCTTGTCAACATTTAAACTTTTATCCTCTTATAAAGCATATATGAGGCCATGGAAGACAGATAAATATTTGTATGCAAATTTGACTATGTACTTAGTACAATCCCACTAAAAGTGGAATTGGTGAGTCACAGGCCATGAGCATTTTCAAAGTTCTAGGAATGCGTTGCCAAATTGTTTTGGAAAAAAAATTAATTCAGCTGTAACAGTTCTAGCAACCTTGAATATTATCATTAAAAAAAATTTTTTTTTGCAATAGTAACAAATAGTATCTCATTCCATGATCGTTTTGAGATATAACTTTAAATTTTCTAACTTTCTTCCTATGGAGAAATAGAATTAATGTCCCTTCCTGTGAGTCTAGTTTTTTCTTAGGGACTCACTTGCAACCAACATGATGCAGTGAAGTGCCACCACGTGACTGCTTAGTCTTGGGCAGAAGTGGCTGTGTGGCTCCTCCTCCATTGTTCTGTGAATCTTGCTCATAAACCAGCTGCCATCTAAGAAGTCTGGTATCCTGAGACCTCTGGGCTGGAGAGTTCACATGCAGCTATTACCATCTGCAGCCAGTGTCCACTGCTACCATGTGAGGGGGCATCCTGGGCATGTAGTATCTGACTGGCATGCGTCAGAGGCCTCAAGCGAGAGCTTCCCTGCTGAGCCCCCCCGCCCCCCAATTCCTGGCTCACAAAATCAGGGGAAGAAAAGTGATTCTTCTAAGCTACTAACTTTGGGGTAACCTGTAACACAGCAGTAGTAACTGAAACACATATATATGGTAAATGTGCGTTTTTTGACTAATGATGAAAGGAACATTTTTATGTTTAGTGGGCATTGGAGATGATGTAATTGGTGGTCTGTTCATTCCATTTGCCAATTCTTTACAATTTAGGGGTCAGTGTCTTCCATAGTGATTTTAAAAATATTTTTGATTCATGAAGGCTAGCCAGTCTCCACACCGGTTGGGGTGTGTGTGTGCGTGTGTGTACATGTATGTGCATGTGCACAGCATGGCCCATGGCTCCTTAATCTCAGTAGTCAAAATGTGTCATGCCATCATCTCCTGAGCGTGAAATGCAGAATAAGATGGAGACTGTTTAGCATGGCTTCCAGATCTCAGTCTAACACTGACATTGCCTACTTCTATCCTCACTGGCCTCTTATGCTATTCCTTGATCTGACCAAGCTCATTCCCACTCCCAAGATCTTTGCATTTGATGGTGGGTCTTCGCATTCCTCACACCATATTTTATTCTGGTCTCTCTTTCTCAGAGAGTTATTCCTAAACAACCTTATTGAAAATAGCCTTCCAGTCATATTCCTTCCAGCCCTTGTCTGGAGACATTTTTCTGCTTCACGCTTACCATTACCTGCCACTCCATTGTCTATCCATTTGTTTATTTTCTGTCTCTACCACAATAAGATGAGCTCTAGCGGGGCAGAGACAATGTGCCATTCTTACCTATATCCCCACAGTCTAGCAGAGCTTCTGGCACATAGAAAGGGATCAATAAAAATGTTGAATAGGTGAATTAGTGGATTCTTGCTGAGATTATTTAATTTACAATTGGATTGCCTATTTTACTCTTTAGTTAAATCTGAGGTCTGGTATTCTTATGCAGGTATACTGCAATGTGTCTCTCCCCTCTGCCTGAGTCTTCTTTCCCGCCTTTTCTCCATTGCTCTGATAAGAGCATTGTTACCCTAACTCTGGGTGCCATTGCATCCAGCCATTCTGTTGCCACATCAGCTGGGTCCCATCTCTCCCTTGGGGAAGCTTAGCTGTACTGTGTCTTCACTGGGCCCCACCATACTCCTGGCACCACTGCCCCTCATGGCCTCTGCTGGGTAAAGCCTCATTTACTGGGGCAGCAGCTGCCTCCCCCACTGAGCACCACTGCACCTGCCAGCCACTGTGGCCTCTCCTTGACACCATGATCACGTATGTGCCATTCACAACTCCTAAGCAGCAGAGACGTGGTCTCCTACCACTCTGGTAATTGCCAGAAAGTCTCCATCATGTTCCATCTTCATAGTAACCTATATGTGTGGTCAAGAGCAAGGGCCGAAGTATCCTATGAACCTAGATTTCAGCTCTGGTTGCTAAATACCAGAGAGAAACTTGGTAGAGAACCATGAATAAATCACAACCTTTGTGAGCCCCCCAGATTGTTCCTCTGTAAAATGGAATAAAACTCTGAATATCTCCTTATGATTATTTTTAGAAAACGGTGAAGAGTCCATGCTGTCAAGCACACTCATTATCCTTGACTCTTTGCTCCAGCTGTGCAAACTCCCTCTCTTTTCCTAAACTGTATCCCACACCTTTGTCATTGCTCATTCTTTCCCTCTTGCCCAGAAGCTACCTCCCCGTCATCCCCCCAAGCCCTGCTCCTGCTACAGGTCCTCTGAGATCCAGCTCAAGGGCCACCTTCTCAGGAAGTCCTCTGATAGGCCCCCTAAGGCTGTGATGGGGACCCGGTTGATGAGTGCTTGCAATCCACAGGACAGGCCTCTATTCTTGCCCTGTTGTTGGGTGGTCTGTCTTCCCTGCTGGCTGATGACCATGATGAAGGCAAGTTCTGCCTTATTCTCTAATATTCCTGGCACCAGCACCATGCCTGGCCCTTGGAGAGCTCGGTGCTATTTATTGCACTTCTGTGAACTGCATGGGTTGGGTTGAGCAGTATTTCTGTCTTGTGTGATAGGGGGTCCTCTTTGAATGGGGCACTAAAGAGTTGGAGTGAAAGAATGGAAATAATGACCCAACCAGGCCAACAGCAGAATGTACCCTAAAGTTTAAGGAACAGACAGATGTGGTGGTCAGACTGCCTTCTACTTACTACAGTGCAGTTTGGCCTGGGGGCTTCTGAACAGCTTCACTTAAAAATAGAAAAGGCTCACAGGTGCACCATGGCCCTTACTCAAGAGCTGGCCCTGTCTCTTTCCTCCAGATGAGTACAGCCAAATTCAACATGCAGGAGGAATGGTTGCAAAGACACATGTCACACACAGCAGCTAAATGCTCCCTACTCATAACGAGGCCCAACTGAACAGATCAAAGGCTGCCCATGGCCAGGCAGGGACAAATTTATGAAGTCCAGTCATCCACATGAAAACACTGTATATTTTTAATCTGCCTAGTGGAAATAAATCAATCTTGAGTTTCTGTAGAAGGACTTGTGAGTCAGCTACACTTCTCCATAAAGATGTAAGAGATCTGTTGAAAGTGACTTTTCATCTTTCAAAGAATCAAGGTTTTCTTAGCAATAGAGGCATCTAAACAGACCTTGGTATTTCCCCTTTTACAAAATGTCCCAAGCATCTAGCTTTCAATGAGTATACAAGCTTTGTTATTATACTTAAATTTACAAACAAAATTGTTGGCACCGGAAAGCCTGTGGTAGGTAGGACAGACCACCCATATGTATGCGTATGAAAGCCCAGTTGGAAAATCTCCTTATGTCAGCCAAAAGTGTGACTGTGTTTCTGAAAACTTGGCTGTTCTCTTGGTGGTCGAAACAGTGAACCTTTTTGTTCATTGAATGCTGAAAAAACAAGTATGCCAAAGAGTGCCTTTTCCTAAAGGGTTTCAAAACTCTCAGCTATTTTTGACTCCTTTTCTCCCAGGGCCTAAGAACATTCAACAAACCTAAATCAGAGAGGGTTTATTGTGTTTTGTGTACATCAGAGATTTCAGACCATGGCCAGCAAATGCATAGGCCCATTTGCTTGCCATGTGGCTTACAAGGAGGCCTCTTTATGTCGACTCCTCTGGCCATAGTCAGGGATGGGTGCTGAATGGGATCATTTGGTGGGCATGTGGAAGAGATGTTTGGACATTGTATGGAGCAGAAAGTGTGTTCTTTCATCTTGGAGAGTCCATGGTGTAAGCTGGCTGACCTAGGCTCCAAGGGTAGTCCTGGTGATGGAAGCCAGGCTGAGTCTCCAAATTAGAGTGACTAGAATGACAATGACCAGAATTTCATGTGCTTTCTACTTTTAGCCAACTGAGCTAACAAATTCTCTGACTGGGATATGTACTGAACGTATATTACATATATAATACTATACAGAATGCTATATATGAATGTGGATATGTAACACTTTATAAAACATAGTTGACATAATTTATCTGCTGTATTTTTGTTTTTGTCACAGCCTCTGATAAACTGAAAAAAAATTTGTGAACTAGTTTTTTTTTTTTTTTTAAAATAAAAAAGCAATTACATATACAAAGCAAAACATTTAAAGAATGCAAAAAGGTCTGTAATAAACAATTCTCCCTTTGATCCTGGGTCCTCAAGTCCTCTTCCATAGCAAGCACTGTTATTTATTTTATTTTATTTTTTTTTTAGAGATAAAGTTTCACTTTACTGCCCTCAGTAAAGTGCCATGGCATCACAGCTCACAACAACCTCCAGCTCTTGGGCTTAGGTGATTCTCTTGTCTCAGCCTCCCGAGTAGCTGGGACTATAGGTGCCTGCCACAAAGCCCGGCTATTTTTATTGTTGCAGTTTGGCCAGGGTCAGGTTCGAACCCACCACCCCAGGTATATGGGGCCAGTGCCCTACCCACTGAGCCATAAGGCACTACCCTCCAAGCACTGTTATTTATTTGTTTATTTATTTATTTATTTATTTATTTATTGCAGTTTTTGGCAGGGGAGGGTTTGAACTCACCACTTCCAGTATGTGGGGCCAGCGCCCTTACTCCTTGAGCCACAGGTGCCACCCCCAAGCACTGTTACTTTTAAAGCAAATTCTTGTAGAGATAGTCTATATGGTACGTGTACACATACCTTCAAGCACACAGCTAAACCAAATGGGCACATACTACGTTTTCATTCTTTCCTTGAGGGAATTGTTTTGGCGATCCCATTTTGACAGCACACGTTCATCCACTTAATTCTTTTTAATGACAGTGTAGTGGCCCATTTGTTTGGATACAGCACAATTAAAAGTCCCAGACCTCACCAAAGGGCGTCCAGGTCATCCCTAGCTTTCTGTTACAATAAACAGCCCTGTAGTTAATCTTCCATGTTCAAATGTATCTCCAGGAGAATCTCCTAGAAGTGAGTTATTAGTGTGAATGGGTAAACACATTGTGATTTATTATGATTGTCATTGTTACTAGTCTATTTTTTATAGATAGCCACAGAAGTTGAGCCAATTTACTCAGCAGTGGAGCTGAGAGCACCTACTTTGTTAACCCTTCATTAGCCCAATGTGTTTCCATCTTTGCCAAGGTGATGATGCAAAATGCACAATAAATGTGACAGTTTATGGAAGCAGAGTGGTATTGCTTTCTTAGATATTACAACACCATAGTGCCTAACCATCCCTTACAAATCATTCCAACAAGTCCTCCCATTATGTAGAGAAGGGAGAAAGCTCAGGACAGAAACAGCCCTCTGTCCGGACCTCAGCCTCTCCCCCCATCCAGATCCTTACATGCAGAGCCAGCAGTAGAATTTATGTAGGGCTGATGTGGACTCCCATTCCTGCCACTGCACCTGGCAAGCAATGTTGTACCCATGACTTGATTTCCTTGATGAGCCAAAGTTGATGTATTATTTGGTATCTACCCCCAGCATCCACCATTCTTGGAAATGTAGATCATATAGAAAAAGTTGGAATAAAAACATCCTTTTTGACCATCTGATAGAAATTTTTAAAGGTTTCTCCCCTGCAAGAGGTGGTGTGTACCTTCACTGCTCCAGGTGTGTGACTATAAGGTAGGAATGATTGACAGTGTATCATTCCTAAGGAAAAGGGCTTTTGTTTAGGGGATTAAAGGGGAAGGGGCAGGCAGGGAGGGTGAACAGCGCCAGAGTCAGACTGACAAGGTTCCAGATCTGGTCCTCTCCTTGCCAGCAATGGATCTTTGGGAAAGCTACCGCTAAGTCTCATTTTCCTCATCTATAACATGGAGATAATTCTGATATCTACCACTTACAGTTGTAGTGAGGATTAACAATACACAAACATCATTTGGTGCAGCGCTCAACCATGGGGTGAGCCGTAGTGTACACACAAGTTGTCTTCCTGGTGTATTTATTCATAGCTTTGACAAGTTCATTTCTGCCGGCTTTTCTTCATCCCAATGGCCTCTGCTCTTCACTTTCTTAACATAAAATAACATTATCAGGGAAAGTGACTTCCTCTCAACAGGAAGGCAGATAAAGGGTCCTCCCTAGAAAACCAGTTGTAGTGAGCCCATTCTGGAGATTTGGATGGTACAGGTGGTGTTTGTAGTCTTAGGTCATCTGGAAGTGTCTGGAGAGGGTCCTCAGGGTTGATCTGGACTTCTGTACAGCCAACTGCCAGAGTCCACCAGATCTGTGTCTGGCACAGCATTGCTCTGACCCTGGCTGGCATCCTCTCACTCCTGTAATATTCCAGAAGCTGGGAACCCTTATGAATAAGACCCTGCGGCAACACAGAATGGCCACCTGGAAAGCCAGATGGGTAAACACAGCTTTTCTGCACTATAGAAATACCAAGTAGGAATTATTCTCTTCTGGCATTTTAAGTGGAAAATAAAAATACCATTCAGCCCTCAGTCTGCAGTCGACTCCTAAGTCTTTGAAGCTGGTGGTTGGTGGTAGTGCTTGGTTGGTTTGCACTTGTACTACACCAAGAACAGGTAAACCAAACAGGTGTGCCTCTACAATTCTTGTTAGCACTGTGGTTATGCCACTAGGAGAACTGGTTTCCAGGGTATCTGCTGGTTCTGAGGTCTGCAGAGCACATATTTCACGTGACCGAGTTGCAGGTGAGTTTCTCCTTAACCCTGGTATCTTCTGGCCTCCTCCAGAAATGTCAGGTCTTTTCAAAGGAGCTGAAACCAATGCCTCTGCTTCTCCCCTAGAAAAGATTCAATGTAAAGATTAGTTATAGGAACAATAGCCCCTTTTCAACTTCATTTTTATTGTACACATTCCTCTGACTTTGCTAACCCTGGTCCTGCCCCTTTGCAAACAATCAGACCTCTGTCCCACAGCTCTCAACCACAGCTCAAGCACCTCTGAAATACAACACATGCACACACACCCACACCCAAAGTGGGCCCTTTACAGTTAACTTCATCCACCAGGAATCTGTAGAAAAGTAGAATTGATTCTGGTTTTATCAAGAAAACATAAAAGGCATGAAGCTAGGGGTTAACGGATCGGGGCTCTAGAGCTAGCAGCACCCCTCCCCCACTGAGGTCATGACCTCCCTGGGTCCTTTTACTCATCTGCCTCTCAAGCCCCCTGCTGGGATCATCTAGGTGGGGTTGGAAGCCCCCTGTCTGTGATATATCTGAATTCCAATTTCATGCTGGTGTTTATTGACTCTTTGTTTCCTAAGGGTTTGTTTCATTTTTGGAGAATGATAAAATAAAACAGAAAGTAAAATCATTTTATTTCCACCACCTCAAATTAACAGGGTGACATATAGTCATCCCTCAATATTTATACGAGATTGGTTTCAAGACTGCTGTGGACAGCAGAATCTGAGGATGGCTCACGTCTGTAATCCTAACACACTGGGAGGCCAAGGAGGGTGGATTGCTGGAGCTCACGAATTCAAAACCAGCCTGAACAAGAGTGAGACCTTATATCTAAAAAAATACCTGGGCGTTGTGGCAGGCACCTGTATTCCCAGCGACTAGGAAGGCTGAGGCAAGAGAATCACTTGAGCCAAAGAATCTGAGGTTGCTGTGAGCTATGATGCCAAAGCACTCTACCTGGGTGACAAAGAGAGACTCTGTCAAAAAAAAAAAAAAAAATCTAAGGATGCTCAAGTCCTGGTATAAAATGGTGTAGTATTTGCATATAATTTACACCTATCCCCCATATACTTTAAATCATCTTTAGAGTACTTACAATACCTAATGCAATGTAAATATTTATTATATTGTACCAGTTTTTCTTATTTGTATTTTTTTATTGTTGTACTGTTATTTTTTATTGTGTTTCTTTTTTGTTTGCTTGCTTTCAAACTTTTCCATTCCATGCTTGGTTGGACCCACAGATGAGGACTCCATGACCAGGAGGGTCGACGGTATTTGCATCCAGAACCCCTTTCCTTCCTTTTGCCCTCTTTTAAAAATCATGCTATTAGAAAAGTACGCACCAAATGCAGACAAAAATACATACATTTTTATAATGTTCAAAAACTTTTAATAAACTAAGTTTTTTACTATTAGTTCAAAATGAAATGTGTTTATTTTAAGCTTTGGCTATGGCATGAAAATTTTAGGAATTCTGCTATTCTACTCAAGCTTTTTATCTTTTATTCCTATATACAAGAGGGGTATGAGCTCTAGATATAACACTGCAGCCTTCTTTTCAATAATTTTCCAAAATTAAAAAAGAGTAACCTAAGATAAGGTAAAAATCACTTACTTTGTCAACTGTCTTGGTTCATAGAACAAACCTCTCAATTATAATAACAACTAGCAAAGATAAGGAAAACCACTTAAAATGATCAAGTAAAACCCTATACTCCATTCCACTTTTTTATTCCTAAATTATCCCTATTCACAGCTCAATGACACACATCTTTCACACATTTCATACATTGTAGGTATTCACATAGACATAGAAATATATCTCTACTGAGACCACATTAGTGAGATGTCTATAGCTACTTAAACATTCTATATCGTCTCTCTCTTCAGCAGATAGCTTCACTTTATGTTTTAGTAGAAAATCAGAGACTAGAAACTCAAATTCTAAATAAAAAAATCTGTAAACATAAAAAAAAATCATGCTATTGATATTGTAAATGTGATACATGTTCATTATTAAACAAAACTCCCTACACTCACTACAGAATAGTAAAAAGATGACCATGAAAAAAAAATATACCGTATGCAATCCTGCCCTCCCAAGCCAAATATTCTTAACCCACAGTGAAGAGCATTTCTTCCATCTGTGCATCAAGAAATATTGATAGGCTTACTAGGTAGGTGGATAGAAATAGCTAACAAAGATGACTTTAACCTGCTGTCCATACTCTTCTAATGACAATGAGTTAAACTTAATTTTATTTAAGTTTCACTCGAGTTCATTGTTTTAGCATCTTAGAAGAAAATCTGAACTGAAAAAAGAAAATCTGAACTGAAATAGAACGTTTTGCTGGATCACAAAAATTCTTATGCTTACAGAAGAATATTTTCTAAATGATCCTTTTAAAAAAATGTATTTTTTAATTATATATTATATATAAATATTATATTATATATACATATACATATATACATAAAATATATATAAATAATATATAAATTGAAATATATATTTAAATATATAAATATGTATAAATATTATATATATATATATATATATATATTTTTTTTTTTTTTGGCTTATAAAACAAACTGTATTGGCTCTTGTGAGTAGAAGGCCCTACTGGTCAGCCGTAGATGCAGCTGGATGAGGGGTGACAGGGAGGTGATGAGTTCTCATTATCTCTCTTCTGCTCCCGTCTCTCTTGCTCAGTTTTCTTCTGTGTTTGATTCCTGCCCAGGCCAGCTTCCTCCTCATGGCGGCAAACATCACAAAAACCCCACACATACACTAAAAAAGAGAGTTTTAAATCGCTAAGTGATTGTAGTCTCTGCAACTTGTTTCCTTGGTTCAATTTTAGGCAATATTCACTGACTTCCTGTTGTAAGGGAACATTAGCCGTCTCACACTTCCCACTTTATTTCGTCCCAGTAGATACTAGTTTTTTTTATCGATTTATTATATTTATAAGATTTTGTAAGATTCACATTTGTTGTCATCATTTCCATGGCTGTTCTATGTTGGCTTGACGTATCAATATATTCACACTTGGTGACTCCAGCCCGGTCATTGTCCCATGACCCTCCGTCCTTGGTGCTGCCATTCTGATTCATCTCTACTTGGTTGTCAAGCAGCTTTTCCAGAAAGTGTCCATTGTTGCTGATTGCCTGATGATTTTCCGTGCTGGATACTGTTGTGTTGATACTTGAATGATACCTTAGGGTAGGTAAGATTTTCCTGGGACACTTTCTTGTCTTTAGGTATAAGGCAGCAAGCTGATACCTTCTGGCATTGCATTTGGCTCAGGAGATTTCTGAGGCTCTTCGGATGCTCCCCATATTTCTTGTTGAAAGATTATTTATCCTGTAAGTGTAATGACTTAACAGGGAAATGCTTTAAGATGAAACATTCTTTCTTACATTCTCCCGGAACACCATACGCTCTTTTCTCTCAGTGGGTTTGGCCTTGACTTCGTTGAGGGATGTCTTCCTATACATACATCTAAACACAACTTAATTTTCAGTTATATTCTCTATTATGGGATGCCAATTACTTTTACCTTGAAATGATTTTTTTGACTCCTATGTTTATTAGCTTTTTAAATGTTTTTTTAAACTTGGCATTAAAAAAACCCTCAGCATTTAAGTTGATCATCTCACACCTCTGTAACAGTAATATCAGTTTCTATTTTACTAAATATTTATCATTTATTTTTCTGAAACTGCCTTTATTTTGTCTTTATTCTGGAAGGATATTTCCACTTAATATGTAATTCTGAATTGACAGTTTTCTCCCTGCCTCCCACTCCTTGCACTTAAAGTTTCCTTACCGTCCAGCCTTCACTGTTTCTGGTAAATGATCAATAGCTATTTGAGTCATTGTTCTTCTAAATGTGACGTGCCCACCGCTGGCTTCTTTCAAAATTTTCTCCTTATTTAGGTTTAAAATTATTTTAATATGACGAAATTGTTTAATTTTTTTTCTCTATATTTACCTTTCTTGGGATTTGCTGAGTTTCTTAGATCTGTAAAGTTAATGTTTTTTTACCAAATTTGGGGAAATTTTTGCCTTTATGTACTCAAATAGCTTTTCTGTCCTTTACGCCCTTTTTCTTTTCTTCTAAGACTACAGTTAAACATGTATTAGATAGCTTGATATTGTCCCATAAGCTACTTAATTTCTAATTTTTTTTTTCTCTTCTTCAAATCTTATCATTTCTGTTGATCTATCTTCAATTTACTAACACTTCTTTTGGCCATCTTCAGTCTGCTGTTAAACTCATCCAGTGGTTTTTCATTTCATTTATTATTCTTTTATTCTAAGGTTTTTATTTGGTTCCATTGCTCTGCTGAGATTTCCCTTCTCTTCACCCTGACCATATATTTAAAATTCCTTAAACAGAGGGACTTTGCCTAACAAATGCAATCAGTGTAACCTGGTTTCTTGTGCCCTCAATGAATCCCCAACAATAAAAATAAATAAATAAATAAAATAAAAGATAAATTCCTTAAACACATTTTTACTAAGTGCTTTAAAGTCATTGTCTGCTAATTCCAACATTCATGTCATCTTGGAATCAGTTTCCATGACTACTTTAACTCTTAACCATCAGTCCTATTTTCCTTTTTGTTTTTTTCATATCTTGTTTTTTGTTGTTGTTGTTGTTGTTGTTTCAATTTAAAAAAAATTGTATCCTGACATTATGGATGATATAGAGACCCTGGGTTCTGTTATCTCCCTTTGAAGAGCGTAATTTTTTTTCAAGCCAGAAGTTTAATTACCAGCTAATCATAATGAACTTGTTGAGGCTTGCTTTATACTTTGTTAGAGGGGGCTTATCCTTTATCTAAGGGTGAATTCTTAGTTCTAGGACATGGTCTTTATTCCTAAGAATGACCTTTCTGGGATTTCAGTGAAATCCCGGAAGCATTTATCAAGCCCTTATAACTTGGCAGGATAAAGACTTAACACTCTGTCTTCTGTGTCAGGACCAACAGCTAAAATTCCTGCTTCGTGTCACGAATGTAGCCAAAGACATGAGGAAAATGTGTATGTATATTGGGGGGCTCTTCATTTAGACTTTCTGGGACTTTCTCCCTCAATTTTCAATGTTCTGTGCATGCCTGAACTTGCATTTTCTAATTCCTTAAACCAATTAGTGTGTGGTTTTCTGCTTGGGTCCTCATCACCCCGCACTTTGTGGACTGGGGAGACCCTCGAGGAAAACAGCATGACTGTGGCTCTCACACGATGCACCATTGTCATTCGGCATTCTGGGTTGACTGCCTTCCAGTTCTGCCTGCTTTGGCAGCTCTCTGCCATATTTAAACAGTAGTTTTAGTGAACATTTACCATTAGTCCTCTATAAGCTGCTTTACTATTACTGGAATTGAAACCTCACAGTAATTTGACTTTAAATAATATGTGTTCTGTACCATTATGTCTAAAAACGAGGAGTTGTTTCTATCCTTATTTTGGTTTCCTTAGACTTAAGTCTCCATTTTTAACCTCACTGGGTTGGTTTAACATTATCTTAGGATTTATAGCTTTTATTTTTTTTATTAAGTCAAATACACATAGATCATGAATACATTCATGCGTACGTGGGGTACAATGTGTTGATTTATTTTTTTACATACAATCTGACGTGGTTAGATCAAACCAATCAAAGTATCCAATATACTCAGTACTTCTATGAAACTTACCTATATTTACTCGCACTTTCTTATGAAAGATAGAACACAACTATAGCCCAGGATGAAGGAGAGAAATGGAGTGGGAAGGGAGGGGAGGGGGGAGGTTTGACAGAGGGAGGGTGAAAGGTGGGACCACACCTATGGAGCATATGACAAGGGTACAAATCAAATCTGTCAAGTATAGAACATAGATGTTTTGGATTATTGCTTTAAAAAATGTTTAGACTTTTCATTTATTCAGTAGCATTGCAGACACCTAAAGAGGACCTGCCACAGTAAGATGTCATTGATATGAGAGCAAGTCCTTGGCAAAATAGTTGGGTCATTTCCAGATTTGTGTCTGCAGTGCCATACTGCCCAAAGTTGGGTTGTTAGCAACTATACTACTTTTATATATGATTTTATTATTGAAAATGACATACAATCTGTCTCACGTTGACTTAAGCATGAAAAGGAAATATATTGACGTGTATAACTGTAAAGTCTGGGAACATGTGATTTTGTATGCTGCCTGGCCCAGGAACTCCCATGATGTCCCCAGAACTCAGTTTCCCTCTCTGCTTCTCTCATCTACACCCTCTGTAGAGTCTGAGCTCCATTCTCAGGGGATTTTCACCTCGTGGTGGCAAAATAGCCACCCCAACCCAACTTTTATCCAGGTTCAAGTCCAGTAGGAATATGAGAGACCGCATGTCACTCAGCAAGAGTCATTGACTCTCATTGGCAGCATCGCCTGTCCCCAAACCAGTCACCGTGCAGGGAGAATGTGCCCCTCTGAGTGGCAGCCAGCATCCCTTCTGGATGCAGGGCTGGCTTTGGCTCCACTGAAGCATGTGGGTTGATGGTGTAGGAGGAAGTAGTTTCCCAAAGTAAAACTGTAAACATGTTGACGGAAGAAATGTCATAGGATTCTTCAAGGCCATAGAACAACAAACGTTCACTGTAACTGAGTACTATTCATTGGTTGGCTGGTTCATGCTGAGTTTTATTTTTTAAATCTAAGGTCCTAAATGCCATTAACTTTTCTGCTCATCCATTGACCCTCAGGGTATATCTCAGGCCCTGGAGGAATCCACGTGAATCTTCCAAGCACACACTTTGAGATACTCACAAGAAGCAGGAAGGTTCCTATGGCCCAGCCACAATTAACAAAAACCATGCCAGGACTTTTGAGATAAAGTAAGAGGTTGGGTTTTATAAAATTAAATAGAAAAGTATTTCTTAGGAGCACTATGATCAAACATCCATTTAAGAATATTTAATAATTTTAGCAAAAGATTCGGTGCTAGGGCCTGCGGAGGCTACTAACATTTGGCTCCGGTGATTTCTTCTTATTTATCCCTGGCTTCAAAAGTAAAAGTGGGACTCTACTCTGGTGCAGTCTGTTTTTGCCAAGCTTCAAATCTTTAGAGAAATATGCAGGAAAAAAGGATCTGAGAACCCTGTATGGAATTTGTTTTTAGTAAAGCAGAAACAACTAGAAAGAACTAGATGGAGCTCCTTTACTACGCAGCATGAAAAAGAATTATCCTGTGGGACAGAACAAAGCCAGTTTGTGTGTAATTTTTTTCCTCTGGGGCCCTTAACTTTATTCATGGTCTCTGTTTCTTGTCACTTCTCAGGTTATCTGGGAACTTTTGAAGCAAATGTGCAGGCTGGTTAGTTTCTCTTAATCAATGGAAGCATCATTGCATCTAAGCCTGGATTTTGCTGTTCTGATAGATAAAGAGGTTATCATCATGTTCTTCTCACATCTAACCTTTAGAAGATAAAAAACACTAAAATTCCACATCTAAGCGTTTTCACAGATCTCTTACCCCAGTTTGATGTAGGGAGGGAGGCCAGTGCTCAATTTGGTGTTTTGGGGGAGCTTTTATGTCTAACCCACGTTTCTGAGATATTTTCATTCTTAGCTAGCACACTGTCCTCCATCCAAGAGGCCAAGGAGAAGACCAATGATGAATCCTTGTTTTCTGAGCCTTTGGGCCAAAGAGTTTCAGTACTAGGGGGAAGAGGAAGATCTGGGTAGCACGTATTCTGTGAAATTCTCACATTTTTCTATATATTAATTGTACTTGGTTTGATCTAAAAAAAATTAATACCTAGCATTTCTAAGAGATAAGCAAGTTATAACCTAAAAATTGAAAAACAGCATATTACGTGCAGCCCAACACACATAGCTAAAGGCTCCTGAGACTTTCCAGGGGGCCGAGGTTTGACTGAGCGCCTACCATGCCGGGAGTCCCAGGTGTCAGCTGAACCCCCTTATGTTTTCTGTCTGAGGGTGATGCCATGTGGGGGGACATTTTATCATCTGACCCACTTGCTTCCTGACTCTCCGTGAAGAGGCCTGTAAGGAGGCTGCATGTGAGGACACTCTTCAGGCTGTTTGCCAAGGACCCTTCCTGCCTCTAGGCCTCACTGCCCTCTAATCTACTGTGTGATTTTGAAAAGCACAACCCTGACCTTGTCACTACCCCAGTGAAAACACAGATGTCACCTTGTCACTATAAAGTTACCACTCTTCAGTGACATTCTCCTACCCCCAATCCCTTTAGGATGAAGCCCAGATTCCAGCATGTGCCCTGCGAGGCCCTGGGGCCATGGTCCTGCTGCCTGCACCCTCAGCTGGGTCACATCTGGCCCACTTGGAGCTGCAGACAGACCTCGCTTCCTCCCCTTCCTTACTCTGCCAGCCCCTCTAACTGGCCCTTTTGCCCCTGGTTCTTCCTCCCAGCCTCTAGCATGGCTTCTTAGCTCAGATACAAGCTCCTGGGAGCTAAGTTCCCTCCCTGAAATCAGAAGAAGACCTCGGCTGCCTCCCCCAGACTCCTGCGCAGAACTTCAGCATCATATCCTTGGGGACTGGTGGGTGCCTGGCACATCGGGGAGGGGGGGATGACCCACAAATATTTGTTGTACAAATCTAAGCATAGTTTGTGATTTTTTTCCCAGGTGGAGCCGGGGACAGAAAAAAGAAATGATTAAGAGCTGTTTGTTTTGTTTCCTTTTCGAGATACCTGGACTTTTGTCAGAGCACTGAGGTTTCCTTCCCCACTATTTTTATGATTTTTTTTCCCTGAAAGTGGTAGCATTTAAGAGTGTGTGTGTGTGTGTGTGTGTGTGTGTGAATGTTTTCATATCCTTTGGGATCTGCTACTTAGCAAAGGGTCTGTCTTGATCTACGGCTGATAACAAAAAGCCCTGGAAATGGTGAACTTGGATTTGGAGTGGGAGCAAATGAGTAGCCTTCCCATTCCCGTCATGCTCTGAAGTGTGCTTGTGTATAAACAGTGATAAAGTATTTCCGCCTCCTCGTTTTCTTTCTTTTTTTTTCCTTAGAGCATCTTGCCTGAAGAAAGTGGGAGGAGAACTTGGAGAACTGTCCTTTGAAACACTCCTTAACTGAAAAATGGTGTTAAGGGAAATATATACCTCCAGGAAATGCAGTTTAGTTATCACACATGTGGGATGCATTTTACTCAAGTCAAAAAGTATCTGAAGAAAAAAAAAATCTCATAAATATACAAACTGCTTTATTTTGTTATTCAACTCAATTCAAAAATGCCACAGGGAATTTCATATAAGAAACGTTAGCTTTTGAAGACCACACCTAAAATGTTATTACTGTTGGCATATTTATTGAAACATGTAGCATACATGATTGATTTATTTCCACACTGTCTGAGCTCATGTTTAAGTCTTGATTTTGGTTCAAGGCTGAGTTGTGTCTTTGGAATCTTATGGGAAAGATTTTTCTTACAATATGAGAATAGGTTCGTTTTGATTTTCGTTTCTCTAAGTAGCAGAACTGCTCTTGGAACTTCCTTCGCATGGAAAAAGTGTTAAATTAGATAATGATGATCCAAAGGTTTTCTGGGAGACTGCGTCTCAGAAGTATATCTCGATGGTTTTGCCCTCCAGTGGCTCAGATCCCCTCCACCCCCACAGGACCACCTGCCTCTGGGTCAAGAACGTGCACAGGGTAGATGGTCATGGTCATATGACCTGCTACTTATCCCAAATATAAAAGTAGGACTTGTAGGATCTTAGTTTGGGTTCAGAATCATAGGCTTGTGTGAAATGTGCATGCAGCTTAGTTTCTGCTGTTTCTTTGCCAACACTGGAGCAAAATACAGTTACAGAGAAGATAAGCCTCTGGCCAGCTGAATGGAAAACACAGAAGAGAAGGAGTAACTTACCACTAAACCCAGATCTCTTTTCACCAACTTGGAGCCACCTCTGACATGACTAGAGTTCCTTGGGGAAAATGGCCTGGACTTGAGTCAAATGAAGAAAGTATTCCAGCAGAGTTAGATTGTGAGAATTCCTTTTCTTGAAAGAAACCCTTCATGAGAAGGAGGGGGAGGAAGGGGGAACTTGGAGCTGGGCTGACAGCCTGGAAGGGGCTGCCCTCTCCTGCAACCCACCCCACCCAGGCTCCAGCATCCCAAGACCACCATGATCTCAGCTCTTCTCTTAGCAGGCCCCTGAGAGTGTCCAACTTCATCTAAATTGATGTTTTTACTCCTCTGGCCCTCAAACTGTTGTGCGCTTGGGAGCTTATTAGGCAGTAACTACTTCTAGGCACCAGTAGGGCTTGAGGCAAAGAAGGACCAAGACACATGCCTGCAGGGAGGGTCCCCAGAGACGGGCATCTCCCTCCAGTGGTAGGTTCTGGGGAACAGTGGCACCTGAGACTTCAAAATCACCCTTGAAAATTTCTCAGGAAAGCACTGAGTTAGAGACTCATTCGGTGACATTCATTTCTCAGAGCGTCCCCCACTCTGTTTCCCCCCAGTGTTGAAGCCGATCACTGCTTCTTCTGCTGGGCAATAAATTAGGTAGTTGACTTGTATTTAGGGGTCAAGTTAGAACGAAATACTTACTCAAGGTGCACTTAGCACCACAGTAAGGAGGTGGGAAGGGAGACAGCAGAGCAGAGCAGAGCAGAGCACAGGCACACTCGCCTCCCAGTTCACATCCACCCAGGCACTTGGGCATCGGGGGAGACTCTCCCACACTCGTCAAACTGCTGTTCTTCCTTTTCCTTCCCAGCCCACCCAGCTTCACCCCAACTCATGCCACGCTTGCTGGTGAGTGAAGGTGTGTAAGATGTCCCTCCACTAGAAAGCCTCCAGGAGAAATGTGATGAGGGGAGCTGAGGCCTGCAGCGTCTGTTGTTTCTGTAAACATTTGTTAAGTGTGTTGGGGGGCCTAACTCAGACACCCACAGACCCTTTCCCCCTCCTCCTCTTCCTATCCTCCTAAGACAAAGACACAAAGGATCTGGGTAGCACCCCTCCTTCCCCCCGCAGAAGTTGGTGCCAAAAGACCCTAACCTGCCAGGGAATCTGTGGAATGTACCTATCTCCCCCCCCCCACACACACACACACACAGCCCAATATAAAAGGGGTCTCTAACTGCCCCTGGGGCACAGATCCCATCTTTGCACTGCCCAGGGGAGTGCAAACCTGGCCTGAACATCTCTGCAGCCTCACCTCTGGGCACCACTGTTTACACCTTTCAAAGTCAAATAAAATATTTAGGAAGAGATAACTGGAGGGAAAGAAAATAATGATCCTAGAAACCCATGAGACGGGCAATGTCACTTTAGGAGGAGACCAGTGACTCTACCCAGGTGAACTGACCAAGGACAGCTGCCTGGAGGGCTTGGGGTTTGAAATGGCCTCTGTTAATAGAACTGAATTAAGTAGGAAGCTAGAATCTAACAGATACTAAGACTGAACAAATGGGTTCAGGAAATAATAAGGCGGGGCCCTAGAATTCTGGGTAGACCAGTTAGTTAAGAAGCTTAGTATAGCAAGAAGAGATGTTCATAGTAATCCAAAAGTTGCACTAAACTGAAGGAAAGTCTCACAATTCTAACATTTTCTATCCCTTTTTACATTTTTTACCACTTGACTTCTCATTTTCCTGCCTGGTTTCTCTTTCTGGCCTTTCCCTTGGGTTAGAAACCTATTGGTTGAATGTTCCTAGGTAGGATCTCACGTGGTATAATTCCTGAAATTGGGTTTCTTGGTGACTAATGTGGATAAGTCACCAAGAAATGTGGCACAAATAGGTTAAAAAAATGTTGCTTCAAAATACATGGGACAAAACCAAAGTGAATGCGATTTCTATTTATATTTTTTACTTGTGTATTTACAGGGAAAAATAATTTTTTCAAAAGGGAAATACCCTGAGTGAGGGTTGTCGGTCTGGGTATATGAAATAATTCACCTCCCAAAGATGGCTTGGTTGTCAAGAGTGTGAGCCAGTGGAGAAGGCGGTCAAGTTCCAGGCATTTCTCAGGGTTCTAATGATAGAACAAATGCAATAATCAGAAGCACATTTCCTGCATTACTATGCAAATCACGCTAGCACTAAATTAATAGTTGTCATTTGTTGTGTTTCCTGGTTTCTCTTATCCCTTTCATTTTGCTATCAGAGATTAAGAAAAAAGGCATATTTCTATTATCAGTCAACTTTTAACTACAGAGATTTTCGCTCTTTTTTGGCCAAGCTCTAGTTCACTGACACAGAGTTAATGGAAAGAGATGATAGTACTATTAAAAAATAATTATGGACTTAAAATAGCAGGCACATTTTTAACCACCATGGTTATAATAAAGATGGGTTATGATTAGAACTGTAAGTGTAAGTGTGAATTATCTCCTTCTGCTGTTGGAGGGTGGGGGGAGCAAACATTGATTCTGAATGACATTTTTCCTTTTTAAAATGATTTTTGACTAGAGACATGAGTTAAAAAGAATTTTGCTGTGGCATACTCTAACAAGCAGTGCAATGGCTTATCAGAGATTCTCAAGGTGGGTGGGGAAGGTGAGCTGTCTAGCAGAAGCAGCTGACAGTCTTCTCCCGGAGACTCTGGTATGTAACGTAAGGGAAGAACAATTCCCCTTACTCCTTGCCAATCCTCCTCTATTAATTGGATATATAATATTCTTTACTTACCTTGATGATTAACAGGGGTTAAGAACTCCTGCCTTGAACGAATTTTATAACTAAAAGAACTAGGCCACTGTTACTTAACTCTAACGTTACTTATAAGATAACATTAACTACAAGTTATTGAATAGTCATATGTGCTACATCCTTACATACATTATGTTCAGTCTAAATACACTAGAACCTCCAGAGCTGACCACATCCCTGCATTGACCACCACCTTAAGTTGATCTAATTTTCATAGACCGGACATGCACCATGTGTACTCAATTGAAGTTTCTTATGTTGACTGACCTCCTCCATATATTGACTAGTTTGTCACAGTTCTTTGGGTTGGTCAACTTACCAAGGTTCTTCTGTATTCTTTTTATATATGGGGAAGTGGAGGCTTGGCAAACATATTGTGTAAAACCACCTGCTAAGTGGCATTGCAATGATTTATATCCTAGCTTTTCTGGTTCCCAAGCTCACTTGACAAAGTCACAACTGGAGCATGTAAAGAATATTGTTCTTACCTGTACTCTCTTTCTATCTTAGGGTATCAACACTCTGACCTTCCTTGGGGGATCTTTCCTCCCTCATTCTCTGCTCATGTGCTCTAGTAGGGCCAGTTCCACCATTGATTCCAGGGATGGGGCGTTCCTGAGCTCTGGCAATCAATCAGCACATTCTGAAACCCAGGCACAGAGATTGGTTCAGCAATGGGCATATGACCCAAGCAGGGGAATCAATGTCAATCCCAGAATTTGGGCTGAAGCTTGAGAAAAGCCCCCTGGGATTGCTAAGACAGAGCATAAGCCTGGAGCTGCTTGAAGCTTCTTCCTGAAGGTAGCCAACACATTAGTGTTAGGGTTCTGTAGAGGAACCGAACCACTAGGAGATACACACGTGCACACACATGTGCACACACACACACAGAGTCATGTGCTGCACAAACCAAGTTATGTCCAGTGACTGCCATATAAATGATACATGTTTTTACTGTACCTTTTCTATGTTTAGATGCACAAATACCATGTGTCACAGTGGCCTACGGTATTCAGTACAGTAACACGCTGTGCAGATTTGTGGCCTAGGAACAATAGGCTGTGTTGCATAGCCTGGGGGTGTAGTGGGCTATGCCATCTGGGCTTGTGTAAGTACACTCTGTGATGTGTGCACTACAGTGAAGGCTGAGAACTCCCAAGATCTGCAGTTGGCAAGTTGGAGACTCGGAAGAGCCAATGGCGTAAGTCCCAGTTTGTAAGCCAGCAGTTTCAAGAATGGACATTTCAGCCCAAATCCAAAGACTGGAAATGACCCATGTCCCAGATCAAGTCAGTCCACAGGGGAGGAGTTTCCTCTTAGCCACTGGAGGATCAGCCATTGTGTTCTATTCAAGCCTCCCTGGGACTGCATTCAGCCCACTCTCATTAGGGAGGGCCATCTGCTTTCCCCGGCCTCCCAATGCGAATGAAAATGTTAATCTCATCCAGAAACACCTCTACAGATACACCCAGAGTAAGGTTTAACCAAATATCTTGGCACCCCGTGGCCCAGTCAAGTTGACCCATAAAACAAACCATCACAGCCTTGGAGAGCAAAGCTGCCTGATACAATAAGACTGGTGGCTCCGACCCAGATCTAGCCATGCCTCATTCTCTACCTCGGATCTTTTCAGTTATAGGAGCCTATAAATCCCCAGCTTTCTGTCTCCCTTTTAGGGGGAGGAGGGAAGCATTCTTACTAATATGAACTTCTTGCCTTGCAATATTACCAAGTCTTCGAAGAGCATTAATGAAATTGGTGTTAAGTGGGAGAGCTGAGCAGGTGCTCACTGCCCTAAAATGTGTTGATGACACGAGAAGGTACAATTGCTGGTGCCCATGTCCTGTGCTCCTGCTGAGGCCGAGATGAATGGTGCACCCCACAAAGCAAACACATTGTTTCTGGGTTCCTTACACAACAGTAATAATGTGTATTGTAAGATTGAAATGCTTTCAATATTTTTGCAATTTGGGGATAGTTTTACATTTTTATATAGGTCTGTTTTTTAAAAGTTTGTTTACTTCGATTTTTTTTTTAATCTCATATAAAAGTACTTGATGAAGCAAAATATCCCTGTGGTCTTGTACACACCATTTAGAAGTTAACTTGGTTATTTTCTGCTGAACCAATTTTCTGAATTTATTGAAATCAATTCTCAATAGAAAAAATTAGGTCATGAATACTTTTTCTTACAGGCTGCTTCTGTATTCACGAAACTACCCACCATCCCTTGAACATGTACTCTTTGTGATACAGAAATGGGACTAAAAAGGCATAAATTCTAATTACTTCCCAAAGTACTCTGCAGTCCTTTCCATGTGTCCTTGCGCGCTGATTTTTGGATTCATGCAGAAATGCTTATTGCTAAAAATAAGAGCAATCCCCCACGCAATTAATGCAGAAGCCTACCTTGTAGTGAAACAATACACTTCATTTCTGGCCAAAGGCCTTTGTGTTATGCCAAGCCGCGACTGCGCTGCCGTGTTTGCTGGAACCGTGCATTACCTGAACTGGTGTGTCACCTCCACACCTGTCCCAGTTTGCTGCCTCTTTTCAACACAGAAAGGAGGAAGCAGTCTGGGCTTGCAAAGCTGAACAGATACTTTCAACGAGCCTATGATTCAGATTTTATCGTTCACAAAGTGGGACGGTTGATATTTTCTTGGCCTACTTCTTACAGAAATTTTGAGTATACACTGAAGGAAGAGGTATGGAAAAGTGCATTACAATACTCTCCAAAGCAGTTTTTAACTATTATTTGTGGTAACATGAGATTGAGGGGCTCTAAAGGGGTTGGATGATGAGTAGCTCTTCAAAGTTAACCAGTTTAGGAAGGTGGATATCTGAAGTCTCCTAGGGCTGCTAGTGGAAGACAGAAGTTCTCAATCTTTCCCTGTCCCTATGTAGGTGTCAATCACAACCCATGGGGAAACCCAGATTTCTGAAAGCTCACAGCTCAAATTTTCTTGGAAACAGAGCCTTCCACAAATATGTTGTCACAACTAAGAATATAACGTGAGCAACAGAGGTTCCCTCTGGGCTGGAACAGTCTAGGACAGAAGAGGGTAGAGAGAGTGATGGACCCTCCACCCCAATACACCCCATCTCCACCCCTTAGGAAAGCAGATGGGGAAGCAAATGAGTGAAAACAGGTCATTAGCAGCCAACCTAAAATCTGCTACTTTTTAAAATGTTAATAACATGACTGCTTAAACTCTTAAGAGCAAACATTACTCAAGTTACAACTCACAACTAAATTGGACCCACAGTGGGTCATGACACTGCTGGTGAAATTGCTGGTGTAGGGTGGTGTTTGGTGGAAGAGATTGGACCACCATGTCTCAATACACCTCGGAATCTGCTCCTTTAAAAGATCAAAGTATCCTAAGAATTTTTATTTCCTTCCGTAAGATGGCTATAACATTCCGGTCAGAGACAAGGTAAGGATGCTGGGTAAATGGAAGCCAGCCCTTTCTGATGGGACATTTGGTGGCATGCTCTTCTGGGTTTGCAACTCAAAAAGAATTAGTGAGCAGCAGGTCGGTACTGTGCATTCTGCCCGGGTGTCGTTGGGAAAGTGAAGATGAATTGGACATAATCCACACCCTGCTGGAGCTCCCCACTCAGACGCCCAAGGAATTTCCTGCACATGGAAGGGCAGAGGCAGTCCCGGCGGAGGGGATTAGCCGGGAAGGGTGGCAGGGTTTCACTGAGCCTGCGGATGCTGAGTGCTGCCTAGAAGCATCCCCCCAAAGGCCATGCCATTCTGCCCCTATGACATTTAGGACTGTGGAAAGAGATTCACCTTTTTTGTTTCTTTTTGTAAATCAGGTTTGGCTAAAGAGAATACAAGCCATTTCTTGGTCTCTTCCAAAGGAACAAAAAGAAAATGCCAAGGGTGTGAACTGCCCTGATTCCAAGGAAGTTGAGACCTGAGCCTCTATCTAATGCATCTGTTCCCTGGCGAGATCTGATTGGTTTCAGCCGCCCCCAGGCCACAGCCGGCAGGAGCGCTGCTCAGAGCACTGGGCTCCTTGCTTTCTTGAACAGTTTTCACCTTTAAAGAAGGGAACTAAATGCTTTCCTTCCTGTAACAGTGAAGTGAGTGACTAAAGGCTGTCCACCGGCTGGAAAATGTGTTATCTTGCCTCTGTCCTCTAGCTGGGCTTGGCCTTGACCCAAAAGCCTGAGAGGGGGCCTGGAGGAGCCTGGGTGTGTGGAGTGGCTGTTTCGCATGCAGGCTGCATTCCGACGGAATCCAGCCCTTTGTCTCTCCCTGAAGCTGCACAGTGAGGCCTCTGAGGCTGGAGAAGACCTTGCTCCATCCATCCCTGCACAGAGGAAAAGGCTGGAACAATGGCTCACTTGGATCCATGCTCCCTAGGGCAGTTGCCAGCACCCGGTCCAGAGGTAATGACAATTTGTGTGAGCCATCCACTCCGGAGCTGCGTGATTAATGTACCACCTCAAGCACAATTGGACAGCGTCGGACCTGAAACTGGGTCAGGGCAGAGCAGCCCCAAAGGTAGACAGGCATTGTTATGATATTGGAACAAATAAAAACTCGGGCTGTTCAACAGCCCTGCACCCATCTCACTAAGGGAAAGGGACTTGGATTGTTGGAGTGCTGAGTTTAGTGGCAATTTGCTAGACACTTTCAATAAGTTATTTAACCTGGGCCCATAACAATGTAGAAAGTATAGATACTATTATTTCCGTTTTGCAGTTGCAGCAGACACTCAGAAGGTAGGAATGCTCCCTCAGGCACTTGCGGTAACACCCAGCAGAAGCAGCACCAGAATCCACCCTTTGCCAAACTAACACCATTTTCTTACGCTCCCTTCTATAGCGCTCCTCTGTGAGCCAGGAGACCAGCTTTGTTGCTTTTATTGTTGTTCATTCTATATTTAACCCTATATCAATTCTCCAAATTCTCATGGAAGACCAAAGAGCTGTGCCTGTAGCATGGTCTGGTGCCAAACACAGTGCAGACAGATGACTGAGATCTCTAGGTGGAGATGCTAGAACTGGGTAGATGAGATGTCTGCGAATATGTATTGCTCTTGATTTTCCCATGTTGAGAGTTGCAATGCAAGGTAAGCAGAGTCCCTCATTGCACCAGGCCAGGAGGCCCCTTTCACAGTGGAAGGCTGTGGAATGGAGAGGGAAGGAGCATCCTCACCAGCAGCCCTCTGAGCTCCCTGCTCTGCCAAAGCTGGAGCATCTCTGCAGTGATCAATTTCTTTTGTGTTAGCTCCCAGGTTAGGTGTCATTTGAAGAACAGATGTTGTGATTTAAAATATAATCAGCCTTCTTGGTTTTTAGGTTGTTGTGGGGTTTTTTTAGATGCTTTTAGATTTCTTCTCTTTTAGACACCGAGGTCCAGGTGATTTGCCGTGACCCACTTAAGGTCTCCCAGGCTTTAGTGGCAGATCCAGAACTGCCCCCTAGATTAGGAGGGAAAGACCAGAGTTTCCCACGTTCCATCCTTTCTTTCTAAATACTGAATTGCAAGGCCCTCTTTTGGCAAGGTGTGGCTGCAGAAAGCCCCAAGGAGGCACCACAATGATTAATATCTCATGTGAGGAAGCCCAGCCTCCTGTGCCTACAGTGGGAACTGGGGTCCCCCAAGGGACTGGTTCATCTACTGAGGTGACGTCCAAGCCTCATCTCATTTGGTACTGGCTGAAACCAGAAACCTGAGCACCAGTGGTACCCCATAGGAAAAGCAGTATTTTTATCATCATTTCACAAAAGAGGAAAATGAACACCCACAGTTGGCCTAACTGAGACCCTGGACAGTGAGACTCTGAATCTCCCCAAAAGCCTAAATATTGCACTCAAAAGCAGCAATCATGCAGCCATCTTTTCTTCGCGGTTTTTATTTCTTCCGGTTACAATATATGGCTTTTAATCTAATGAGACATGCGTGTAAGAGGATAGACCAAGAGATTCTGTTTATTATTTAGGCAACAGTTTCAGTGATGACTTTCATATGAACCTTATCAGTGTCAGCCCAGAGTTTACTAACACTTTGCTAACTTATAAACAGGCTCCAACACACTTACTTTCGTGCGTATACAAAGCAACACATGTAAACATTTCAAAACATTCTGGGGGGCAATTAATTTCTTTCCTTTGGGAAAATATCTGATTGATGATAGTAATGATTCAGTGCGTATTTCATAGATAAATAATATTAAAATGAATAGTTTGGTCTCTTTCAGGAATTTGGGGGTGCTTAGAAATTGTCCTTCAATTTCTGTGTACTTAGAGATCCATTTGTCAGCATGCTCAGAGGAGGGTGCTCGGGAATTTGAGATGGAATAAGGAGCATGAGGTTTTTTAGTTTATTTGGAAATCCTGCATCTTCTTGGGAAGCGAAGGCATTTTTTGGAATGTTCCTTTTTTTTTTTTTTTTTTTTTTTCCTAAAGTACCCCATCATACTTCTGAGAACCCTCTCTGTAGCTACTACCAGATTTTTTTCTTTTTTGTGTTTCTATTTTTTCTTCTTCTTCTTCTTCTTTCCTTTCTTTCTTCTTTCTGTACAGAAAAGGGGGACTGGGAGAGTGTCTAGTGGGCAGAGGGAGAAGGGGAGCATGTTTATCATGGCTTTACGACCCCCGTACTTCCAAAAAAAGAAGCTTTCCCATCTCAGCAACCTCCCTAGGTCTGCTGTCCATTTGTGAAATCTTCAAAGATAGCTCTTCCAGGCATAAAGATGTGTCATTACAGCTTGTTTTTCTCCAGCTACATTAAGATAACCCTATTCCTCAGTTAAGCACCAGGCAACATTTTTGCCTAAGTGCTTCAAGGAAGACACTAACAAGTTCAAACCTATGATTGTTGACTTTAACAGAGCAGACTAGTCATTAATTTTTAAAACCTCTTCCCTCTGGATTCATGGGAGGGGCACTGGGAAAGCCATTCTGATATTTACTACGCCTCTCTTTCTTCCTAGCGCATAGCAGGCTGGCACTTCCCTACCCCCTTGTGACATGAAATGTGAGTGTCAGAACAAGAGCTGGAGTATGATTTACCACATTCCCTTTCCCTCTGCTGTGATGTCTCACAGCATTGTAGAAAGTGAAGATTCCATCATCGGGGGATACCCTGCAGGTCTGTGATGGGCGGATCCACATGATCTCCAAACCAGGTGGTGGGGTTGTAGGCCTGGGTGTCCACCGTGTTGAATCTCTGAACCAGATCTTGGCCTTCTGAGGCTCCTTTCTACTGTCAGTTCTCACTTACTATCAAATATTAAGTTGGAAGGTAACTTGGGGTCTTGCGACATGATGCCTTGTTAGTATGTTTTCCAACTTATACTCAAAGATCCCAGGGCAGATTTTGCCTCTGCCTCTTATCAGTCAAGTCACGTCATCTTCCTAAACTCAGTTCTGAACCTGTGAACTGCGAGGGGCAACAAGCTCAGCCTATTTCCTGACCATTGTGCAGAGTCTTCAAGTCAAAGCAAGATACTGATGTGTGAGGGTCATCCAGCCCTTCTGGACACTCAGGGAGGTGTCACAGTGGTGTCAGCGATCCCAGCAGCAGAGACACACTTGTGCCTGCCAGCCCCTCATTGCTGGGACGGGTGGTCCAGGGGTTGGCGTGGACAGTGTGCACTTTCTGTCTGGGTGAAAGGCTGTGGTCCCTCCCTGGATGGAAGAAACTCTTTCTGAACTTGGAGATTAGAGGTCCTGGGTCTAACCTGAGTAATGAGACTAGTGATTGAACTCTCTTTTCCCAAAACAAGTTTTATGTCTTGGCTCACCCATTTGCAAAGTACCCCAAATATCTACATCCTCTGAATGAAGCTTTATAAAATGACATCTAAAGAAATAAGGTAGAGGCGGAAGGGACACAGAGGTGCCTAACAGTGACACCGATCCTTTCAAGACCCTCTCTGGCAACTTGATCCCACTGTTTCCTACTGTGTGGTTTCCAATCCCAGGAATCAATCATTCTGGCTACTTCCAATCGGTGCAAGGCAGAATCTACCCATTTTGGAAGATTTGTCTTTGCTGGTAGATAGATTCTTGGACACATCTCTACCAATTTTTATAAAATTGTGGAGGAAGATAGGGAGTGTGGCATTTTAATTTTTACATATCTTTTCTTTTTAGGTGGTAAGAGTCTCTCCCTTTTCATACACTGGTATTGCACAGAGATTTAGAAAATCTCAATTCCTTTTTTTGCAGTTTTGGCCGGAGCTGGGTTTAAACCCGCCACCCGCCACCTCCAACATATGGGGCCAGCACTCTACTCCTTTGAGCCACAGGTGCCACCAAATCTCAATTCTTTTTCTTCCTTCCTTCCTTCTCTCCCTCCATTCCCTTATTTTCCCTCCCCCTTTCTTTCCCTTTCTTCCCAGTGGCATTTTGGCAGCTGTCTGCTGACACCAGCTTTCTTGGGGGAAGGCAGCCACTGGGCATTTCCCAAAGCAGCCCCGGAGAAGAGGACAGTGGTCGCTCCCACAGATACCGTGGACTCCTCTTTCTCTTGCTCTGAACATGCATTGTTAAGACAGGTTACTTTGCCATTAGCGATCATGGTTCAAGAGCTTGGGCTGGAATATCAGGCCATAACTGATTCATTCCCAAGTCTGGCCACAGCACACAGGGAGAAACCCTGGCTCTGCCCTGGAGCCCCAGCACAGCCAACCAGTTACAGCTTATCTGTAAGAAGATTAGAGAGCTCTGGCTTATGGCTGGCTTTCTTTCTATGCCAAACGGCCTGGCAGATCAAAGTCGACATTACTTCACATAGCTGGTGGCTTATCTCCTGCCTGTCCTGGGACCACTGACCTCTCAATTAAGGTTTTAACAACAATTTCTCTTTGGGGAGGAAATGCTTCCAGGCTAGAGGACAGTTTATACTACCAGACCATCGTCTTTGACCCGTCTGGCTGTGTGGCACATCATGAAGGCCTGCCATGCAATTAGGCGATGGTTTTCAGTTTCCTTATAAAGAAAAAAATGTTATTTTTACTGAAAATATCTTCAAATGTCCTAAGGCATTCTATTTTTCATATCTAATGAGGTGATGGTGGAATTTGTTGGATGACTATGACTTTATCAAACTCTAATGCTAGCACTCCTCTTCATCCACAGCTCTGTGGCACGTCGGAGGAGACCGTCATAACCCAGAGCATTGCATGTGTGGCTCAGGCACCCTTACACACTTATTTGCTTTCTCCAGGAAACCTGCCCCTTGCCTCCCATATTGTTTCAGTCCCTTCAAAACATGGCCTGCTAGTGCCACAAGTTTGGGGTTGATTAAACTTAACTTGGATACTAAAGAGAATTATTTTGTACATTGGCACTGAAAATTTCCCTGAAAGATGTGTTTTTCAGGCAGATGTTCCAAGCCAGCAAATAATGAATATACACTTTTTTTTTTCAAGCTGGCAGATAAATTACTTTTATTGAACGTCTTTGCCAGTTACCTAGGAAGATACCATAGAAAAATAAAACACATCTCTTCCCTTGAGAAGTTCATACGGTAATTGCAGAGAGAGTGCCCACAGGATGGTGATGAATTAAGTGTCAGACTCTATCAAACAGGCCTGGGTTTGAATCTCAGCTTTGTTTATTACTATCTGTACAACTTCCCAAGCCTCAGTTTCTTTGTCCATTAAAGTCTGAGAAGCATCCTAAACTACCTCACAGGGATGTGTGTGGCATGGGGCAAATATTCAATAAATGGTAACTGCATTGTTTTAATGATGATTGTGTAAATTCTGAAAAGTTTGTTGTAAAAAACTTTACCAGAAGACAGGTAGATGGAAACATTTTATAGAACAGAGGGAGGAATACAAGCTGAACATTGAGGGGGACAACGGGTAAACCCTCAGGAAGCCCTGACTGGCTGTGGATTATATACCCACTTTCCTAGACAGTCATATCTTATCTGTCTATGCAGCTTGCTGAGAATTAGTAAGGGAGCCACAAAGTTAGTTCATTGTATCTGTTACAGATGAGGGTCAGTTGTCATTTCCATCATAAAATCCGTGCTTCATGGGTCTAAAGCTTGGAATTTAAAATGACATGGGGCTTAAACTCTACTTAACGCTTTTGATTTAAAACCTTCTCAGAGAACAAGAGTTCTTTAAGTTCACATGGCCGATGATACCATGGCAGTCTCTTGGGTATAAGTTACCTTCAAAAATGAATTCTGTATCTGGCTTTGCATAGCTAGCCTTTCCAATGACAAATAGCTTTAAACAAAGGGTCATAAAAAATCAACACTTTTAAAAACCAAATAATCAGCCACATTTGTGTTCTCCAAGGGAGAATGCCTGGTGCCCTGGGAGGGTTTCACTTTCATGATTTTCAGCAATGACTTTCCGATATGGCTACTTTAGGAAAGGGCACTTTAAGAGAGGAACAAGAAACAATTTTTACTGCTTTCCTAGCCTCTGTGGGTATGTATTTAATTCATTTATACTTTATATGGAATTTTATTTTATGGGTGCATTTATAGGCATTGTATACAATATTGGTAAATATTTTGTCTTTTAGCTTATACGTCAAAGACACGCTATGGCTAAATATGCATTTGTTAGCAAACTGATCCTAAAGCATTTTATTTAAAAATAACATGATCAGTCCCACAGGAAGTATCTAATGGCCAAGATCAATAAGGAATTTTAATTTTAAATGCTCAGAGAATTTTCCAAGGGAAGGTTGGGGGTGTTAGAAACACCTCCAGGAAAAGTTCACAATCTACTTGAAAACTTTAAGGCTACACAGCATTTAATATCACCCTGTAAGTCCTTCTGGTGACGTCCAGGAGAAGGGGGTAGGGACAGGGAACCGAATGGGCTATGTCTTCATTTACCCTCAGACACAGGCATCTCCATAGCCTCTTAGTTTCCACTTTCCAGGGTCTAGTGAATCTATCTTCTTCGCTCAGGCTGCCTTCATAATTACACTGAGATTCTACGAAAAGCTATCAAAAGGCTTGGGCAGAGCTGATAAGAGAGTTTAGTTCAATAATTTAACTGGGAATTGGCTTCCACTGACTCATGCTGGTGGAAGGGGCTGAAACTGCTCACAGACTAGTGGATTTCTATGGAGACGTGAAAGCTAAGGTGTCCTAGTTCATTCCTGGGGCAGGCTGAAAAATAATGACTATGATATTAAGCAGCTCCCCAGACCCCAGAGGTGGAGTCTACTGCCCCACCCTGGAAGCTGGCCTGGCCTGGCCTGGCCTTGTGGCTTGCTGTGACCAGCAGAACTGTATGGAGGCCGTGTTAAGTTCTGGAGCCCAGGCCTCAAGGGGTTGTGGGGCTCTGCCTTTGCCCTCCTGGAACATTTCATCTACCACGTAAGGCAACGTGGGCTCAATTGCTAAATAACGAGAACCACATGGATAGAAAGGCAAGGTGACAGCCAGCACCAAAGCCCCAGACATGTGAGTGAGTCACCCTTGAGCCTCCAGCCCCAGCTGAGCCACCAGCTGACTGCAGCTGCCTGTGGCAGCTATCTGGGCAGATTCTCCCAGGCAGCCCACAGTGTCTCATGAGAAACTAGAAATTGTTGTTTTAAGTCAGACATCCATGGACCAAATCTGACCTGGCACATATTATACAAAGGAAAGTTATATTAGAACACTATCCTCTTTCATTTACATATTATGTACCGCTGCTGTGATGCTACAACAGAGCTGAATAGTTGCCAAAGAGAACGTATGGCCCTCAAAGTCTGAACATTACTCTCTTGCCCTTCACAAAGGTTGAAAGTGCCCATGTTTTGGCGACTACGTTTCAGGAGTGTTTTGGTATCCAGAAATAAATAACATATAGAAGTTGGGTTATTATTTGGGGGCCTCCAGAGGAACAGAATCAAGAAGATAGCTAGATAAACGATACACAGACATACATATAAAAGAGACAAAGAGATTTATTATATAAAAGAAATTTATTATAAAAAATTTGCTGACAGTCCTAAGGTCTGCAATTGACAAGGAGAGAGGATGGTGTAGTTCCAGTCTGAATCCAAGGGCTAGAAAATCATGAGAATTCATGGGCTTACTTCTAGTCTAGAACCCAGCAGTCTTGAGACCCCAAAAGAGCTGGTGTTTCGGTTCAAGTCTGAAGGCAGGAAAAGACAGATGTTCCAGTTCAAGACAGCAGAAGGAGTTTCCTCTTATTCAAAGCAGGATCAGCCTTTTTGTTCTTTGTGGTACTCACCACTGAGCAGGTGAGGCTCACTCATGTTGGGGAGGACAATCTGCTTCACTCTGTCGACCATTTTTAAACGTTAATTTAATCCAGAAACACCCTCACAGACACACCCAAAATGATGCTTGCCAAATATCTGGCACTGCAATCAAGTTGACATGTCAAAGCCGACCACCACATTGGAGGCTGAGACGAGGCAGCTCAGGTTATAAAGTGGGGGACAATACCCCGAACCATTGCTTATGGTCACTCAGAGCATAGATCACCCATTGAACTCATAGCTCTGGCTGAGGAAATCTCTAGACAGAACATTGAAAGCGCCAGGTGGCCTCTCCAGCTGCATATGAGATGTACGGGAAGACAGAGGGGAGTTAAAGAAGGAGTTATTGAGTTTACACGCAGAATTTAGGAGAATATAAATGGCTGAGAACATGGTTGATCAGAAAATAAGACTATCTCTCTTTCCAGTGCACACACTTCCCATCCCAGGCAGTAGAAAATTTTCCAAGTGAAACTAGTCCCAGAGATAAAAATCCATCAAGGTTGTCATTGTAAGATCCTTCATTAAGACCTAAGACAGCCATTTGGGAGGCTGAGGCAAGAGGATGGCTTGAATCCAGGAGTTTGAGGTTGCTGTAAGTGAGGTTGATGCCACAGCACTCTAGCCTGGGCAACAGAGCTAGACGCTGACTCAAAAAAAAAAAAAAAAAAAATGGGTCTCCAAAGGCTTTAACCTGGTGCCTAACAGACCCTCTCAGCTAGACAAAAGGGCTTCTACGGACCTTAAGGGAGGTCCCCCACCAGGTTCACATTCATCCCAAAGGGGAGAGATCTGTGTCTCAAAAGAGAATAATAAATGTGATCCAGGGTTGGGGGCATAGAACCAAACCCAGTCGGTCAAGGAAGCCTACGTGGTTTCAGAGACATTAAAATATGGAAAATATCCCCAACTTGAACCAGAAGGGTCAGAGACAGTTCAAATGAAAAGATCTTCTGGACTTTTCACGGGCAGAAAGCAAGCAAAGGGAAGTACTCAATGGCTAATACGTGCCGTTTCTTATGGGAATGGGTAGAGAACTCAGAAGGCAGAGTCCAGATCCCAGTGTGTGGAGCCAAGGAGAGCCAAGGAGAACAATGGGCTATGGGAATGGCTGGGAAAAAATGGCAAAAATATTTTCTGTCTCCCCACCTTTTGGAGTTCTGACACCTCATCCCTGCCTCAGGCTAGTGATCCAGAGGGTCTGGAAAGGTCTCTTGTTCTTTGTGCTGTAGGAGATCATCAAAAGGATCATCTCAGCAGAGATCATGAGATCCTTCGGGATTAACCTGAGTGGAGGTCATGAGACTATTTTAGTGGGAGATGAGATGAATCCAGCACAGGCCACCAGATGCTCTTGATCCAAGATGGGATAAAAGCTCTGTGCTTCTGCTCAGAAGCAGGAATTTGTATATTGAGAGCATAGTCTGCCCTTCTTCTTTGCTGGCAAAATATATTTTTTCTCCTTGCTTCTCCTGAAATCGTTTTATCCGTTTTCCTGATGCTGCCTCAGGTACAAGTGAGAAACTTTCAAAACCAGACTCCAAGGGGGCAGAGTGTACCCTAATCCAGCACTGCACTCTTCTCCTTTGTCAATGGAATTGTCCACTGTGGTTGTCCTGTCCCTGTTTCACCACTTCTGATGCTAAGTAGGGGCAGGAACCATGTCTCTGTCCTTTGCAAGCCTCTGATTCAAGAACAGGGCATCTACAGAGCTCACCCAAGGAGCAACAGTCAAGGCTTCTCACCAGTGGGAGGACCAAGGTCCTTAGCTTTGGCCCTGAGACGGCCACTATGATGGGATAAGACTTTGGGCAAGAGGTGAAGGTACTGTGCATGTGGAAATGATGAAAATAATTCTCTGATCCCTCCTAGTGGAAGAAAGAATCAATTTCATCACCCTTTATGCCTAAAACCGGCCTTGTGGCCTGCCTTGTCCAATACAACACGGCAGAAGTGACATGAAGGAGTTGCAGAGCTTGGATTTGCCTTTGTCCTCTGTGAACACAATCGCCACCATGGGAGGAAGCCCGGCTGGATACTGAATGAGGGGAAGTAACAGGAAGAGAGAGGCCCAGCCAAGTACCCAGGTCCTGGACAGGTAAGTGAGGTCATCCTAGACCCTCCAGACCCAGCTGGGGGACCAGCTTCCTGAGGTCACATAATCAAGCCCAGGTATGACTAGAAAAACAGCCATCCAGTCAACTTACAGGGCCAAAAGAAGCCATACGTTGCGGTTTTAAACAACTATATATTTGGGTGGTTTGTTACTCAGCAATAAATAACTGGCCAGCTTGCTTACTGATTATTATTACATTCACATCCAAGTGAAGGACATTGAGGAAGAGGGAAACATGTGAACTCGCCACGGTTCAAAGGCAAGCATTGCACACAGATTTCAATGTAACTCCTTTCCTTCTGCAAAAATCTACCATAGTCACAGGCATTGTACCAACCTGAATATAAATCCAGGATCATAAAAACGTATTTGGATTAACAGCTGAACAGAATGGTTCTAAACCCACAAACCATGTCATTTGTTTATTTTATTAAAAAATATACACTTGCGTAGTTATTATTTTAAAATTACCCCAAGGACCTTTCTTCCAAATTAGGGGTGAGAGTTTTTCTCTAGACCTACTTGGAACAACTTTGAGAGAACATTATTTAACTCAGAAAATATTGGTTAGCCACACTAACTGAGAAAAACATTAGTCAGCTGTAACAACATGGTCACAGCAATGAAGGCAGAGGAATTTGAGGTCATTGTTTTAAAATGTGGCTGACTGTAACACTTGCTCCTAAAAAGTTCACATAGAGCTTGGTGTCTGAACAAAAGTCTTCAGGAGTGAATAGAGCTTTCTTCTTCTCATTGAAGAAAAAAATTTGCATAAGCAATGATGAATTTCCTTGTCAGGGCATTTTAACAGAATGAGGGTGCATAGGAGCGATAGGGACGCTCAGCCAGCCTCTGGGGTTGCCTCTGTTTACTGGCATCCTGCCCATGGCCAGGACTCATGCAAGTCATTCTGGTTTGTGTCTCTGTTTCTGTTTGTGAGAAGACACATATTTCTCCCCAGGGCTCCTACCATTTGAACCTGTGGCTCTTCTTAGCATGGAAGAGTGAACTGATAACTCCAGGATTAAATATCGGTTCAAAGATTCCCTTGGTATTATTCATTCTCCCCTGCTGGGGTTCAAAATGTTTGTTTTTTTGGGGGGAGGGGGGTGTTCAAAATGTAACTCTGCTGCCTGCTCTGAGACTCTGAGCAAATCCTGTAACCTCTGCGAACCTCAGGGTCTGAGATCTGTGCTGGGCACAACTTAAAAGGTGCCTGGCACTTACCAGTACTTCTCTTATAGGGTTTTTCGGAGGACTTCATAACTTAATATTTGTAAGGCTCTTAGAACGCTGGCTTGCACATATCAGAGTTTGCTAAATAAATAAAAATCTAGACTCTTGCAATCAATGGACACCAGACCGCAGGAGTTTGTTTTCAGTTGTGAAAATGAAATACAGGGTCAAAAACCTGATCGCTTCCAAACAAGACCAGTAGTCCAAACACAACCGTGCACTGGTATTCCGTGTAACCATGTGCACTGATGCCTCTGTGTACACCGTGCCAGGCTCCCAGGCTGCATGGGGGGCACACTTCAGTGAAGAAAAATACATAATACACGTATTTTGGTGGCCTACGATGGCCTCTATTGTGGACACTGGTTTCTTCTACTTACTCTGAGGAGCTGCCTGCCTCCAGAAGGGATATAGAATTGATGTGAGTGCCCCTCAAGTGTCATCCTTTATCTCACCAAGAGGCATATGTGACCATCTGGACTGCTCAGAAGCTGTCTCTCTTTAGCATTAGAATCTCTGCAGTTAACAATACCAGAAAACCTGGACTGTCTGGGTTTGACCACTCTGAAAGTGTTTAAAATCTCCAGGCATGGGGCCTGGAAATTTGCACCATTGTCAAGGGCCCTTAAGCTATGAATTGCAAAACTGGCATCTGGGACCCCCTGACCAAGTCCACAGTCACATCCTGACACTGCTGGCTGGTTATGGAAATTGATCACTGGGTGGTAGCCAGTAGTTTAAAAAATGAAATAAAGGGGACTAGAGTGGAATGGACCCGAGTGAAATGGAAAGAAAACAATGGTGTGAAGATAATAAGGGGCATAGTATTTTATGAAACATTCTTTGTGGCTTACTTACACATGTTCATATTGATTTGCAACGTAAAACATATTTATTAATGTAGTTCTCACTGTAGGTCTTGGCAAAAACAAAGTGTGAGAGCCATGCCCTGAAGTATATTTTTAGAACTTGTTGGCTGATAAATATCCACCAGGAAGCATGTTCAGAATACAGGTCCCTGTAAAAAAAATAGCTGGACATTCTGGCCGGTGCCATAGTCCGAGCTACTCGGGAGGCTGAGGGAGAAGGATGACTTGAGCCCAAGAGTTTGAGGATGCAGTGAGCTATGATGCCACAGCACTCTATCCAGAGTGACAGAGTGAGACTCAGTTCTGAAAAAAAGAAAGAAAAGAAAGAAAGAAAGAAAGAAAGAAAGAAAGAAAGAAAGAAAGAAAGAAAGAAAGAAAGAGAGAGAAAGAGAGAGAGGAAGAAAGAGAGGAAAAAGAGGGAGGGAGGGAGGATGGTTCCTGGGCCCTCCCACTGCTGCCCAGATTGGCTCTGTTTGGAGGGAGGTGGGGATTTGCTCCTCCTGTCTCCTTTATTTCTATTTATTTATTTATTTATTCATTTATTTTTAAATTTACATTTCAAAACATAGCTGTGTACATTAGTGCAATCGCCTGTACCCATTCTAAGATGCACCATAGATGTGGCCCCACCCATTGCCCTCCCTCCACGAAAACCTCCCCCCTCCCTTCCCCTTCCTTAGCTCTTTCCCCATAGTCTTGTGCTATAGTTGGTTTATAACCTTCATGTGAAAGCTATAATTTAGCTTTGTAGTAGGGCTGAGTACATTGGATAGTTTTTTTTCCATTCCTGAGATACTTTGCTAAGAAAACTATGTTCCAGCTCCATCCAGGTAAACATAAAAGAGGTAAAGTCTCCATCTTTCTTTACGGCTGCATAGTATTTCACAGTATACATGTACCAAAGTTTGCTAGTCCATTCGTGCGTCGATAGGCACTTGGGCTTCTTCCATGACTTAGCAATTGTAAATTGGGCTGCAATAAACATTCTGGTACAGATGTCTTTGTTATATTGTGACTTTTGGTCTTCTGGGTATAAACCTAGAAGAGGAATTATAGGATCGAGTGGCAGGTCTATTATTAGATTTCTAAGTATTTTCCAAACATCCTTCCA